>JAJOOO010000642.1:0-83320 GCA_029582685.1 Solanum piurae | reverse complement strand
ATATGGAAGAAAGAGGCAAAAAGAAAGAGGGTTGGTGGACTTTTGAGGGGGTGGGGTTGGGGGATTTGAATTGTTAATGGACCATTAATTAAGGAGTTTAAATTTAAGATAATTATGAAATATTATATTTAAAGAATTAGTGTATCTGATTAAATATTTTAAAATATATGGTATAAATATTAAAAGTGATAGTATGTGTAATTGTTTTAAACTAGAGATAAATATAGTATATATGATAGTGATTTATGTGTAGTTATGTAGTTTTTCCTTATATTTATGCTATATTATAGTATTTATAAACCGTCAAAGTACTATTTGGGCATAGCTGGAAATTTGAGTTAGGAATTGCATTAGTTGTAAATTGTAACGACTTTTATTAGTTGGAAGATATATGCTATCATCTTCTTGATATATATATATATATATATATATATATAAAGGGGGTGGGGGTGGGTGGTGGGGGAGAGATAAATCTTGATAAAAAAAAAGAAAGGATAAATCATCAACTAGAAAAATAGATAGAACATAATTAGTTGTTTTTTTCAGCAGCATATGCATGTAAAAAATTGCTCTTGTATTTCATGAAGGAAGTAAGTCATTTAAAGTAAGGTAAATAATTGTTTCTAAATTATGTTAAATGTTAAATGAACTAATTTGTCTTTGCGTTAATAATTGAGTTTAAATACATTTTATCATTGCTAGTTGATATTAGATATAATTTTAAACTATATCAAATAAAATAACTTTGTTTTTATTTTTTAACGGTAAAAATTTAGCCCCCAATAAAATCATAGGTCATATAATTAAGGATAGACATTTTCAAACGAAGACAAATTTAAACTTTTAACATAATTATCTTAAGATAAATTTGACTATCCCCTAATTTTGAATTTTAACTTTTTTTCTTCTTCCTATTTGTCTCTCCTCATCGCCATTTTCATCATAAATAATTAGATTTTTACTAAAAAGTTGTTAAAATATAAAAAGTAAACCCACGACGAATTTCAAACTTGTCGGGCCCTATCTATTCTATCTCTCCAGCCCCGAAGAAAACCCCCCTACCCTTCGGACTCCCCCAACAAACTTTTTTAATGGAAGACAATATCATTATATATGTATTAAAAATAAATTGCCTACCCTAAAAAAGTATCATTTTTCAGTGACTAAGTGTTGATCGATACTTTCTAATACACATAATTCTGAAACTGTTTATCATCACCTCCACTACCATTTTGTCTTTTATTTTCTTCTCGTTCTATGTCATTCTACGATTATCTACATTACAAAAAGAGAATGTACTAAGCTAGTTGAACATGCAATATAAAATACTATTCTCATTCAAATATAAAGTCATATGATCGAAAAGGGAGAAAATGTATACTCTACGATTTATTTGATATAATTTAAATTTTATAATTTTTCCCAATATCAAACATAAAATCTTCAAAATTTTATAAAATTTACATATATAAAATTAATATATATCACAATAAATAACAATTTAGATACTTAGAAATCGTTTGAGGCAGGATATAAAGTATAATAATTCCTATAATAGAATGTAGGATTATTTTATCTCATGTTTGGTTGGAGATATTAACTTAAATTATTTATTTCACTATTTCTATCATTGTGATAAAATAATTTATTTCGAAATAATTAATTTTAAAATTACTTGCTCCCAACCAAACGATGTTATTACATTGGCGGCAAGAAAGCCCCCTTCTCTGCCAATACAACTCAACAATCTCAAATTCTATATAAACTCCATACACACTACAACCATTTGAGCGCTATCTGTCTTTCCAATATCACAATTCTGCATACAATTTCGCTCCCAATTCAACTCCAACAATGGCGAATTCGCAGTCTTCTTCTCGAGATATCATCAGCATGGCCAAAATCTCTCGAACCCACACCACATTCTATAGTATTCCTTTCTACAGAGACCAAATCGAAGTAACAGTTACAAAGAAAGGTTCGGAAGTGGATCGATGGATTCGGCAAACAGTTCAAATTCACCGTCAAAGACTCCGCAAACTCCTCGTCGGTCTCGACGTCGAGTGGCGGGCGACTCGAAACCCCGCCGAAGAAAACCCCCCCGTTGCGCTCCTCCAGCTCTGCATCGGCCACCGCTGCATCATATTCCAATTAATTCACGCAGATTACATCCCGAATTCTCTCTTCTCTTTCCTCGGGAACCCCAATTTCAGCTTTGTGGGTGTGAGTGTTAACGGCGATTGTGTGAAATTGTACGAGAATTACACTTTGTTTGTGGCGAACCCAGTCGATTTGAACAAGCTGGCGAGGGGTGTTTATGAAATTGAAGCGTATGGGAGAATTGGGTTGAAGAGAATGGCGCATGAAGTTCTTGGAAAAGTGATGAAAAAGCCGTATCATGTTACGATGAGTGGTTGGGATGCAGAGGAATTGGTGTATGAACAAGTTGAATATGCTTGTATTGATGCTTTTATGTCTTTTAAGCTTGGAATGAAGCTGTTCTTGAGTTGAACAACCCCAGGGAGTTGCATTGATTTTTGGTATCTTGTACTATTACGAACCTGTATCATAATCTTGAATAGTATATGGTTTTCTTGATACATGGAATGGAATTTGTGTTGATTTTCTGAGCCATTATAACTTCTTTACTGTGTACATGGAGAAAATATTTTTCATATTTTTTTTACATTGGTTTGATAAATTTTTTTGGATAACATATCACTCAAGAAACCAAATTTAAAGTTTTCGGGATGAATTTGAGTTCACGTGAATCTATATTTCTTTTCCCGAGATTAGGTATACAATAGTACATGAGTGCACCTAAGTGTTATTTCCTATGTTTCGAACTATTCTTCAATAAATCAATTTTTGAAAAAAAATATAGTGAAATGAATTGTAGATGAAGCAGAAAAGATATTGCAAGCCCATGAATTATTTGTATGTCCATAATGTGCTCTCTCTCACTATTGTTTAGTTCTTGGATCTATTTATTTATAAGTTTGATTGGAATTTTGACCAAAAAATTGAATTAAATGGATCAATTTTTCATTTTCTAAAATAATAAAATCGACCAAACCCCTTGATTACATTAAAAGTATTTGTAATGATCGAGCTTAGTCAATTTATATTAAATTTTTGGCACAAAAAGATGGGTCGAACTCTCTTTTTTTTAGGGGGAGCAAACGGGTCTATGAAATTTGACTAAATTATTAAAAAAAAAGGACTAAATATTTGAAATTGTTTTTCTTAAACCTTCGGATTAAAAATTTGTTTCTTTAATGGTCACAAGTGGAAAACCCGAAATAAACACCGGAGGTTGAAGTGTTAAACCCCAAACCCTAACTCTCTCGCCGGCGAGTAAATTGACATTACAAATCACTCGCACAGTAGGTGTGTTTTCTTCTGAGTTCTGATTGTTTATCATTTTATAATTACTGTATTTCCTTGATAAGCCTAAGTTCTTTCATTCAGTTTAATTTTGTAGCATGTATTTGTGCATTAACAACTCTGATTGGTGTTGGGTTAGTGAAGAAATGGAAATTTATTTGGTGCTTAAAAAGATCAAAATCATGTTTTTATGCTAACAATGGCGAAATGACAATAAACCAGAAAAATGTGGAAATTTGTAGCTTTATGGAAGAGAAATGTTTAGAATTTTAGTAGTAAATACAACAGAGTTTGCTTTTTGCGCTGAAGCTGGGGAATCATTGGGCAATGTGTAGCTGGAATTGAGAAAGCGTGGTTAAGGTCATGAATTTAGTACTAAAAATCTAGATTGAAAGAGGTGTATATAAGGTCATTGATTTAGACTATATGGTGAAGTATTATGAGGTCTCAGTTCTAGCTCCAGCAGAAGCAAATAACACTAGGTGATGTCTTCTCATTTGCCTAAGCCTTGGTGGACAGAGTTTCTAGGTACATGCGCTGGTGGGAAATAACTTGTACCTGGTGGAATAGTTGAGGTGTAAGCAAGTTGACCTATATAAAAAAAGAAAAGTGTGGTGAAGTACATTTGATGTCTAATTTGTTGTTACAATGATTTTAAGACTCAAGTATCTTAAAATGATGTGTTATAGATGTGCCTTGTTTTTAGATTTTTCTTTTTATGGCTATCTCATGTCCGATCTTCTTTCAAAGCAGGCAATACAAAATGTGTCTTTGCTAAGAATAGAAATGTTGCTCCGTTTGGTTCGGAGATCTTATGCTGCTGTTCGCCCTTTATCAACCGAAGCTGCGACAACAGTGAAGTCCACAAGATCAGGAGGTGGAAGTGGCATTACCACTAGTTTAGAAGGTGGCACTAGTACTGCCACAAGTACTCGTGGCAGAGACACGCTAGGGAGGAGGCTTTTGAGTTTGATCTATGCAAAACGTAGTGCTGTCATTGCTATAAGCAAGTGGAAGGAAGAGGGGCACCCTGTCCGCAAGTATGAGCTCAATCGCATCGTCCGGGAGTTGCGAAAACACAAACGATACAAACATGCCCTTGAGGTGTCTCTTTCTTCTCATTAACTGTTTCATGATTTACTTTGAATCATTTATTTCTTAGGTTTATAGTGGTTGTGTATTGCAGCACTGGAATACTTTTTCTTCGACCGGTTTCTATCTAACTTCTATATTTTGCCATGAAAATTGCCAATGATGGATGGGCTAGGGAAGGAACTGTAAATTATCCATTTCTTGTGTTGAATATTCAAGTGAATTATTCTGTGGTTAAATTGCTGAATATGAAGTCATTGTACATGGTGCCACTTTAGATTTTGAACAAGGGAGTTACTAATCCAAGAAATGGTGTCATATGATTGAGTAGGTAACTGCTTTTTACAGTATTCCCAGCTACTACAGAGTCTCCTCACCTACAGAAGGAATTGCTCGAGTCTTCAAGCTTGCTGGAATTGTTTAGATTATTGCTAATAAGAACTGTGACCACTAACCAGTTATGAACGAAATGAATGTTGTAAAAGCTTAAATTAAACATTCATTTTATTTTTTCTACTGTTTGTTCTAGTTTTGTTAAAATCAATTATTGTCCTTGCTCTTGATTAAGTGTCTCATAGTTTTCTAAAAAACCCTTGTGAGAAAATCATAGTTTTCTGATGAGCAAGGTGACATGCCACTTTTAATAACATTGAAATCTGCAATGTTGATGGGATTATGTTTACAGGTTTGTGAATGGATGAGGGTACAAGATGATATCCAACTATTATCTGGTGACTATGCAGTTCATTTGGACTTGATTGCAAAAGTCCGTGGTATGAACAGTGCGGAGAAGTTTTTTGAAGACCTACCTGATAAACTGAAGGTCCAGACCACATGTACTGCCCTTCTCCACACCTACATCCAGCATAAGGACACTGCTAAAGCTGAGTCTTTGATGGAAAAAATGTCCGAATGCGGTTTCTTGAAGTACCCTCTTCCTTATAATCATATGCTTACCTTATACATATCCCAAGGGCAACTAGAGAAAGTCCCAGGCCTGATTCAGGAATTGAAGAAAAATACCTCTCCTGATATTGTCACATATAATCTGGAGTTGGCAGTTTTTGCATCACAGAATAATGTTGAAGCTGCAGAGAAAGCGTTACTTGAGCTAAAGAAGGCAAAATTGGACCCTGACTGGATAACATTTAGCACATTAACCAACATCTACATAAAAAGCTCACTTCAGGATAAGGCAAATTCAACTTTGCGAGATATGGAGAAAAAGATTTCCAGGAAGGCTCGAACTGCATATGCTTCTCTCATTAGTTTGCATACAAATCTACAGAACAAGGATGAAATTTTCCGAATATGGAAGGAGATGAAGTCTATCTTCCGTAAAGTGAATGATACAGAATATAGTTGTATTATATCGTCGTTACTGAAGCTGGATGAATTTGGTGAAGCAATGAATCTGTACACTGAATGGGAAGCTGTTTCTTTGACCAAGGATACTAGGATCGCAAATTTAATTCTTGCTGCTTACATTAACAAAAATGAGATGGAAAAGGCTGTCGATTTTCACAACAGAATGATGCAGAAAGGCATATCTCCTAGCTGCACCACTTGGGAGCTTCTTACGCGGGGTTATTTGAAGCAAAAGGAAATGGATAAAGTTCTCGAATTTTTCAAAAAAACTGTTGCGAGTGTTTCAAAATGGGATCCGGATGCAAAGATGGTTCGAGAGATGTTTCATGTAGTTGAAGAGCAGGGCGACATTCAGGTGGCAGAACAGTTGCTAGTTACCCTTCGACGCGCTAAGTATGTGAATACAGAGATATATAATGTACTTCTCCGAACTTATGTGAATGCGGGTAAGATGCCAATGATCGTTGCAGAGAGGATGAAAAAGGATAACGTGGAGATGGATGAGGAAACCCAAAAGTTAATTGGAATAACTAGCAAGATGACTGTAACTGAGGCTGGACTTTCAACTTTGTAAGAATAAGGCTTGACTTTCAACTTTGTAAAATATTCAGATGTATGCACAAGAACTTGTATCCAAAGCGTCTACTTGAAGCAAGATTGATGGATCCATTGAATACCAATTTTCTCTCTTTAAATTTTTCGATTTGATTTCGTCTCACTCGAAACAATGGCAGAACATGCAGATTCTAATTTCTCTGGTGGATGAAGACGTACACGCGTTCTTGTTTTTGCCACAAGAATGGTTCATTATTTGTTCATATTTCACTCTCAAAGTTCGTCTTGAATCAGTGTGGCTTGTAGAATAGAATAAGCAGACAGCTGATATGATAAAATCCCTAAATCGAACATGATAATGGAATTCCGAATACATTAAAGATTAGTGACAAAAATAACATGCCTGTTTGAGCTATGAGAACTTGACTTCCTCAAACAACTGTGTAAAATTTCTACCATCACTGAAATATTAAGGTTGGAATTTACAAAATAAACAAACTCCTTGGAGGACAAGTGATATATTTTCAAAGGAAAAAAATAATCCACCAGACAGAAGCAGAAGCAGAAGCAGACATCCCTAATGTCTGACCAGATTGCGTGTAACTTGACTAATTCCACTGACAGAAGCAGACATCTTAAATACAACCGGGGCTAGTAAGCAGGAGAGGGGAGACTGTCACCGATGATCCCACGGAATGTACAAGATTCCTGATAGTATAGGTATCTCCTCTGGGTGTTTAAGCTATAAAGTTGAAGAAGTTCTAGATTTTCTCATGTTTTCATCTTGTGAGGCTGTAGGTGGTAATGTGGAAGATGAAATCACAGCATGGTAAGAAGAAGATGCTAGCTGTGCAAATGCTGGAACAGCACCACCTGCAAGGTTTCAACCATAGAAAAGAATGTCAAATGGAAAAAATTAAGGGAATATATTCAAGATTTACTCATGTCAGGAGCATACAATCTAGAAACAATAAAAGCAAGTTATTTTACAGAGTAGACGGAGGTAAACGCTTGGAAGAAGTAAAGTTCAAACCTGCTAGCCCTGCACATGCAGATGAGAAAACAATCACAGGAGGAGCCTGCATAAACCCAACACAAAAAATTACAAAAACAGCATAACCGTCTGTGAAAAAAGCTACCGAACAAAAATAAAACCATTCAAAGGAAAAAGAGCACTAGAAACAACCAGAGAATAGGAGTACAACAACAACATACCCACTGTAATCCCACAAGTCGTAATACTTTTGTCATGTATGTAGATATGCTTTACTATTGCCTAAATTATTTATGACTCGGAGGTAGTGCTGACAATATATAGAATTTATAAGATGGAAGCCTAGTGCATTTGAATTTTGTAGTTCCAATGTATGCTAGCATCTATAAGCTTAACTGAGAATTCATTACAAACTTCTTCCAAGCCTCCTTGTACAGTATACCCTTTGTATCTCGCAATATAAGGAAATAGAAAAAAAAGAATAATAACTTACACCAACAAGGAAATGCAACCACATAGGTCCTTTAACCCACCTTCTAACAATCGGCATCACTGCAAGTAGGAATCAGATGAATAAGAGGAATAAGATAAAGACAAGACATGTTGGTTAATATTAATATGATTGTCATTCAGGCAAGAATTTCACATAAATGTGGATACCAGGTCAATTAATTTTATTTTTTTTGATAACCGAGAAATCCATCTGAGACCCGCCCTTTGGACCAATCACAGCCTTCTAAACTCGGTGGATAATGGGTTCGCCCTTCTACCCCTCTAACCACAGCCTAGGAGGGAGTTATATGAAGCTAAAAAATGTGAGCTTCTTTAAATACTCTTCTTATAGAAGAACACCAGCAGGAGAAGGTCGAGATCCCATCAATTTGCAGTTTCTCAATAAGGAAAAATTGATGTTAATTAGCCTCAAATCACATAAGATGGCCAATCAGATGCTAAATTGAAGTCCAAACCTTTGGAAATGGAGCTTAGGAGATGCTGAAGGCAATTTCTATAGAACTAGAGAGCAGAACATGGAATTTTCCAGTTTCTTGGATTATCATTAAAAGAATAAGACATTCCATGTTCCTCCCAAACTAAGAATAAGGATTTCCTTTGAAATGTAATTATAATTAGTCAAACTCTAAAATCCCAGAAATTTGAGGCATATTCTTCAAAAGGTAAGAAGACATTTGCAACTTAGATTGAACGTTTAAGTGACCCAGGAATTTCTCAACATTGTAAAGAAAACAAATATAGAAGCAAATAAGGACATTCCAGATATACAGAAATAAAGTTCCAGAACCAAAATTAAGTCTTTGGCATCTTCCATTAGATAATATAGGTAAGCCAAACGGCATGTTGTAATTATATTATTGTCGAGCCTTAAGAGAGAAATCTTTTAGGTGATGGAACCAGTGAGTAATTAATGTAAAAATTCTTCCCATTTTATTTTCGTAGAGTTACTTTCATCATGTTACAGCATGGTTGGGTTGCTATATGAAGAAAATTATACAACAAGTCAACAACTACATATTCATTCAAACTAATTGAAGTTGGCTATATGAATCACCAATATACGTTTTGCTACATATAAGGCAGATTATAATCAATACACAATATTTCACCTCCGAAAGGGGGTATAAATACATAGAGCATGTTAGAAGCAAGGATAAATATACAAAAAGAAACTAAGGAAGATGGCCAAAATACTGCTATGTACCATGGTTGAAGCCATAGAATGCACTTGTAGTACCACCAACTGCAGAACCAATCTGAAATATCAGGGAAATAGTTAAGTAAAAGGGTGGGGGTGGAGGTGGGGGGAGATGAATTAGGACAAGCAGATTTAGTAACAAATCAGAATGTAATAAAATACAAACCGCTAAGGCAAAAATTTTAAAACTGTTCCAATTTATGCTATAGATTTTCTACTGGCGATTTCATCAAACACTTTTTAAATGAGGGTGGAATTCAGATAACATTTAACACATCTCTAAAATTGTTGGTATTTTTATTTTATGCAACTGTCATAAGTTTCAATATTCAAGAATTAAAATTTATTTAACAATTCAACTTCAAATACCAATGTTCCCACTATAACCAATTTTAAAGTATGAATTCTTCAAATTTTCTTTTACTGCTAATGCTTAACACTATGCATATGCAATTTAATTTGTCAAATCCAGTGGTCTACTCAAATTGTGCACCATAAAATAAAGAGAGAACCGGATTTTATCATTCAAGAATTGGAAAAACAAAGCAGTGTCAATGTAAATCATTGATATCAAACCATAGAAAAGCTATCCCGGATTAGAGGAGGAACTGTCCACTCGCTTGTCTCCTGCAATGGAAAGAGAGAATCACTCATACATATAACATTGTATTAACACTCAGAAATACAATATAAAAACACACAATTTTTTTTTTAAAAAAAGAGTACAAGAATCAGTTGTTTACCATCTCCTTAGAAAGAGGACCGGTGCAATGTGGACATCTCATATTACTAAAACTATTTTTGTTCATTTTGTTATAAGATTCTTTGTCTCTTCTAGAAGTTGGTTCATTTGTCATCACCAATTCTACAGAATCTCTGCACACAGGTTTGATTAGAATGAAGGTAGCACAAATATCATATTAAAAGATAGCAAGTAAAGAAATAGTGCACAGGTTCGATTAGAATGAAGGTAACACAAATACTTCAGAAGAAATAAATGCTTAAAATGTTAGTCTCAGTCCTTTAGAATAACACTGTGATGCTTAATGCTGGTGCTACACCAGTTGAGTATATTTGTTACTATTTGTACTTTACACTTCGAAATAAAATTAACGAATTAGACCTTGACCTATATGCAAACGGGTTTGGCATTACACCACAATGTAGCTATATATTCCCAACCCTATTGATCCTTCAGGAGTCAGGACAGGAAGTATGGTGCAGCATCTTTCACAAAAGAGCAGGAAAGGGACTTACATCAGCATCCTTATGGATCCAAGCATATCCAACTTTTAATCCTCATTAGTTATAGAGTGTTAGCAATTAAAAAATCCAACTTTTTAAATCCCCATTAGTTATTTTTTTTAATAGTGTGTTAGCAATCAAAATATCTAACTATTTATTACTATCCCTATGGCAGATAGATAACTTGTTGATTCTGATGCTTCAACGATGTGTCATAACGCATGCCATCCAAAACAGGGACAATTGGGGAAAAAAGAAAGTTGGGATCCTTTGCCTAATCTACTCAACAGAGTATTTTATCATAACTGTAAAAATGGGAGGAAACTACTCTAGGTTGTGACATAGAAATATCCAAGCACCTTGTATGATTCATGTCCAACCTTAAATACTATGCAGAGAACTTCATTCTCCTCAATAACTAAACACTACTTCCCCAGAAGAGACAAAAACACCATCTGTCCAGTCCCAGCCTTGGTGGATTGTTGTTGGGAGGTAATAGGTATCTCGTAAAATTAATCGAGGTGCACACAAGCCAGCCAGGACACCACAATTATCAAACAAACAAAAAAAAAACTTTACACTACTTGAACCTCAACTAAATAGATGGATACAGAGCTGCGACATAACTAATTTAGAAACCCAGGTAATTGAAGATAAAAAATAAGCTTACCGAGACCAAACACAACGCCGCCAGGAACTCAGAAAGAGAGACAACTCAAATCATATACGTTAAGAGCTCACAGCTCAAAATTTTCAATTCGGAGAATTACAGTGATTTTAGGTTTAGAGAGTTTGGGGGAGGGGGTGAAGAAAGAAGGAGAAGAATAAAAGGAAAAAATTATTGTTTTACAATAACAAGTAAAAGTAAATTGCAGCGAAAAAAATAAAATAAAAGTGCCATCAGTATTTTTTGTATTTTTTTTTACAACAATAAAAAGGTTATACCCCCTCGTTTCTATTTATATATCACTAATTTAAATTTACCTTTCTTAAGAAACTAGGTAAATTTTAACATTATATTCTTATTTCTTGTTTAGTGATTTCTTGAAATCAAGTTTTTAATAAATTAATTTATTTTAATTAATTAAATTAATCAACAAACATGAATAGATCACTTAATTTTTATGTGTTAATCAAATTCATACTTTCAAGAAAAAAATAATGTTATTTATGAATTGATTTTGTAAAATTAAAAATATTAAGTATCATCTGTTTTTTTAAGTAAGCGCGACATATAATAAATACTAGATGTTGTGTGCCCATGTCCTACTTTGTTTAGCCGTTAGAATTTCTCATGAAGATTCTTCTTCAAAAAAATCACTTAGAAAATAAAGTAACAAATCAAATGAATCATGCATATGAGTTGACGTAATGCATCTAGCTAAGAAGCAAACACAGACACTTTACAAGAGTTTGAGACACTGAGAAGTCAAAGTGTAAAATTAAATCTAAGTGTCTTATAGATTTAACATTTCCAGTTCATTTAATACAAACTTGCTTCTAAAATATTTCTTTTTCTAGGCAAGCAGCAAGGTGTTTTCACTTGAAAGAGAAGCATATCCCTCTTTAAATGGCCTTCTTGGAGAAACACTTCATAGCGTAACTCCAAACCATAATTTTTGCAAAAAGGGATTCTAGATTTGCATTTGACAGCATTCTGATTGTACTATCCAATCCAAGACCGCCACATTCCAAATGTTCATATTGACTATCAATCTTCTAGAAAGATTTTAACTCAAGATGTTGAGGTCTTAGACCCTTCTTTGTATCAACCATTTTTCAGCACTTACTTATGTTTCATGGCCTACTTTCTTCTGCAGTACGTACAATGCTGATAATCGCCTGGTGAACAGTCCATGGCATGGAAAATTTGTTTGATTCTCCATACTTCAAACTCCGATCAAAGAGACGGTAGATAATTAACTGTCCACTCCCCTTGGCCAAATTCCAATTAAACCTAAGCTTATCCGAATAATCAAACCGCAACTATTTTATACAAAACAACAACACTAAAGGACTGCACTGATACCTAACTTAGCACTTGTAAACGTCAATTATATAAAGGAATCAATCATCATCCAGAGACGTAAGATAAAATGAGGGCTATCCTAAAGTAAAGACATATAAAAGCTACTAAACAAATAATTTGAAGGCAAATTGGCTAATAAAGTAAACTAAACAGCTAAAGCAAAAGAAAGTTATCTACTTATGAGTAAAATGAAAAAAATATGCAGAATAAACTTATATACTCAGTCAGTCTAAAGCCTCTATTCATACATGAATAAAAATGTATAATCCTCATAACATGATAGAAAACAAAAAAGTAAAAGGTATTGCACCAGTTTGAAACGAAGGAGAAATTTTCACTTGTGTGTAGTTTGAAAATTGATTAGCTTGGTCTTAAAATCTAATACATCTGGAAATTAAAACAAAACAATGGCAACAGATTGAGCACACAGTTATTTTGATCTCTGACATGCTTGTTGATTATTATTTATAATTAGAGGACGTTGATTGAGCAAACATCAGGAAATATGGGGATCAGTATAGCATTTATGGCAGCAATGAAAGGCTACAAAATGGTTTTGAAAATGCCTTCGTACACGAGCATGGAGAGGAGAGGAAAAATGAGAGCATTTAGAGCCGATTTAATCCTCATCGATTCAACCTAAGGAATGAGAGGCACTGTTAAGAAGGCTTATGAACTTTTGGAATCTACATCTAATGCTTTCATGCTTCAACAATTTTACAACCCTGCAAACATTCAAGGTAAATTTTTTTTTATAACAATGGAAACCCGCAGTCGCTACCCTTTGGGTGCACACAGGGTAAAACCCCCGCTCCTATGCAATAGCTCGCAAACCACATAGGAGAGGTAACCCATACTATGCAAGCCCGGTGCGACGAGCTCGACCCAGAAGGCAAATCCCTTGCTTTCGCTGGCAAGGGGTTTCGAACTTGAGACCTCTAACATGGAAGTCCCAAACCTAAACCACTAGGCCACCCCGAAGGGTAACACTCAGGTAATTTTATGAAACTTAAGTTAATTAATGTATTCTCTGTTTTACTACAGAATTCTCAATTGCCTCATATCGAAAGCAGGATCATTTTGACACAACAGGCCCCGAAATATGGGAAGAAACTCTAGGTAATGTTGACATATTTTTCATGGGAATACTGGCGTTGGACAATATCTTAAATCCAAAAATCCTAATGTCAAGTTAAATATATACTCTAATGTAGTACTCTTGATTCCTCGAGACAGAATCAGTAAACGTCCAAGATAATCCCATGTCAAGAAATTGAGAACAATCCTATGTCAAAAATAATTAACGTTGTGCTTATATGGACTCGAGCCAACTGAAAGTAATATATTGAATGGTGGAAACCAGGTCCTCATCAGATAACGGGAAATAGGGTCGGATTCAAGCCAGATATCCTTGACATGGATCTAATGGAGCAACATTGACACTGGAAAAGTAGTGAAGAATTTCCCCGCTAAATATAACCAAAGTTACACAATCCCTTGGAAACGAAGTTTGTGATTAAGATATAATAGAGCTAATAAGTGAATTTCCTATAAAAAAAAATCAAGGATTACCTCAACTAACAACAACGTATCAAGTGCAATTCCACAAGTGGGGTCCGGAAAATTATCTCAAGCAAAATGATATTTCTTCCGGTTGAATAAATCAGCAAATACCAGAAGTTGATACATACCAACAGTTAGGCGAAGACAGGACTAATTCTGTAATTAGTTTGTACCAAAAGATAATACTAAGAAAACACCATTAGGGTATTTCCATCAGCGATTTTCTAAAGCAAAATACATGAGAAAGTTAATCAGAAGAGTCACCAAACAATAATCATCCATGAAAAATTTACCCACAAACAAGTGCAATAAGAGAAATTAATAGGAGAAAACAATTATCGCGAAAAAATATACGAAAAAACGGACACCTGATTACAACTGGAGATGAAGATGGAATATGAGGAGGAGACCAGAGAGGTTGAGCATTGGAAGAACAACAGGTCGGCAAGTAGCATTGCAGATGCAGCACACTTTTCAATAGCTGTGAAATACCTAAAATACCCCAGACAACCAAAGTGACATTGACCGAAATGCCCTTGGGCGTCCGAAGAATCCCACACTTGTTTAGAATGATGAAATGAAGATCAGAAGGAGTATTTACCAATTAATCAGCCTAGGGAAACTAAAACCCAAAGTCGGCGGTTAAGGCCAAAACGACACCGTACAGTCCCTTTGAGCCCAGCCTTGTGTGTGTGTTCTCATATCCCTTTTGCATCTTTCTCTTCAAAAAGATTGGATTTTTATAGATATTTTTGGTGAATAGACTAAAAACAAGAACATAGACAATCTTTATCCTGCTAGAGAATCTAAAGGAATCCATGGCGACTGACCACTCTGATGATTTAGACCAACTCCTTGACAGTAAGTATCATCACCCTTTTTGCCCATTTATCTATATGTATATATATCTGTTTTTATCTGTTTCTTGATTGCATACCTTAGAATTGCATGTGACTGAATTGAATTGGGTAATTCAAAGCTACCCTTTTCCCCATTTATCTACAGCCTACAGGTATCTGTATTTAACTGTTTATTGGTTATAGCCTATGAAGTTATTCAAATTACCCTTTTCTTGTGTCCAAGAGTGTGGTCTAGTGGTCAATAAAGTGGGTTAGTAACCATGAGATCTCGGGTTCAAATTCAGTAGATACAAAAGTAATTTAGGTGATCTCTGTCCATTTGTCCTATAGTAGCCTTGGTGGATAGAGTTAGCTAGTACATGTCGCGGCTGAATGGTATCTTGTGGAATTAGTCAAGGTGCGTGAGGGCCACAGCTATCAACTTTTCTTTTACCCTTTTCTTGATTTCAAATTTTCAGGTGCTTTGGATGATTTTCAGAGCCTCAATCTCACTTCTGGTTCTCAAAGGTTTCTGCTTTCTCTTGTGGCATATATAAATTTACTTGTGTTTTAAGCTAATGGGGTTGAATTTTGAGTTTTGGGCGTAAAACGGGTTGCTTTTGATTGTAGAAGTGGAGATGGAGAGGAGAAGAAAGATAGTTCTTTTATGCCTGGTAAGGTTCAAGGGTTAGGGATGATGTTACCCGATAGGAATGCTAAGAAAAAGGGGAAGCAAAAGGCTTCTGGTGAGTCAAAAGACTCGCACGTTGCTGAAGCTCTTGATAAGCTTAGGGAGCAGACTAGGGAGGCTGTTAAAGGATTGGAATCAGTGGCTGTGCCGAGACCTGGTGTAGAGAACATGGGGAATGATGCAATGATGGAGGAGTGGGTGAAGCAGTTTGAAGAGCTTTCTGGGTCTCAGGTATCTTGTCTTTACTGAATTTAGTTATTTTCTTTTTATGTTCGAACATAGAGACTGCAAAATATGTCTCTTCATGAAGATCCATAGTTGTGAGTTCCTTTTTTCTGGACTTCACTAGGAGGCTATGGCATTTCATTTCTTGATGGTGGATTTTTTGTTTATGTTATCATAATCACTTTATTTAGTTTCACTAGAGTGGGTGTACGTTGATACACTGATACAGTTTAGACTGTTAGAGAAACTATTGTGTTTTTTTCGTTGTCTTTCTTGTTGGGCATATTTAGCTTTTCTTTATGTGGCTATCAAATGATTGTCTTGGTGCATCAGAATCTTGGGCAATGGATTAATTTGAATTTTCATTGTTACACCATGGTGTTAAACTTTCTAGATATTCCCAAAGATGTTGTCTGATGTATCCAATTGGCCAACATCATATTTTCAACAATATATAAACACTGCTTAAAGAAAATTAGTTGTATTTACTGATCTCTGGATTAAGATAGCCTAATTAGAGCTTTTTACTATCTGTGCGAAAACTTAAAAGTCACTTGATTGCTGTTCTATGAAACACTCTAAGCATCAAATAACAGCCACCCTTCTGAGGACTCATCAGGTGAATCCCATAATGTGATCCTTTAATAGACTTTATAATAGTTGGTTCTACTTCCTTTGCTTTAAAATCTCCATGCGTAGCTTGATTGCCTATTTTAAACCAGTTGCAGATTTGGATGTTGAGCTTTGGTTTTACGTGAATGCTTTATGTCATTTAGTTGTTTCCTCCTACTAATGCTAATTTAGTACTCATGAATTGAAGTTTTAGGACTAGTTGGATCATGGATGCTTGAAACAGCATGCTGACAATGAATAGGAAAGATGAAGGTGGAGGGTCGAAATTGTTGGGAGATTAATTGAAACTTGTATCAATTACTAAGATAAGGCTAATCTGAATTACAGCCAATCCCTATAAGTTGTACAAAACATTTGTTTTCCAGAGTACTTAGGTCAGGCAATCTCGTAGTTTATGACTGCAGTAGCTAGTTTTGATTAGGTATCCTTTAGTTTATGCTGCAGTATAAAATGGAGAGGTTCAGCGGGATTGAGATTAGAGAATGATTCTGTATTTTTGAGGAATAGCTTCTCTTTCTAGTTATTTTTTGGTGCACCCAGGAGGTTCCGATTTTCATAGAAGATTGGTGTATTTGGTGGAGAATCTGTTATGCTGTGCATTCTCTACTTTTTGATATACTGCATGTACACGAGATTTTTCTCATTATTACTGAAATTATTTGCAATATCCCCCTTCCAAAAAGAAAAAGATAATTATTAATTCTCAGTCTTGGTGTATGTTTATGCGGCATGACTGTAACAGGGAGAGATAATAGAAATGTAGGAATTTCTTTTCACTCTGGTGCTTGTTTTCATCCCTGTCCAGTACATTCTCTGCACTCTTCTTGCTAATCATTCACAGGGATTCTAGGGAGTTTGATCTAAAGTTAATGAATGTGTCCATTTATTTTAGGCTCAACTTTTTCAGGAGTTATTGTACTAGTATATTTTGGAGATCGTAAACCACTTCTTGATCTATATGTTCCAGAAGGTGATATATGATAAACTAAACATGAGGCCTGAAAATTGTAAAAATGACTTCCGCGCAATAGTCTGCTCCTTTTAATATAGAGCATCTCTTCATGTCCAGAAAACATCCGATGACTGTTCCTATCTCCTCATTCAAGTTTAGCTTTAAAGCTAACTGGCCAAATACATGGAATGTTAGAAATAGTTCAGTTATTTCAAGAGTGCTAGTCTGGATTAAGTTGGATGTTTGGAAGCTGCACTGTAGGGTCAAGATATCTCTCTCTTAGCAGTGAATGGATTTCACAGCTTTGGACTTGCATTTGAATTTTTCGGTCGGGTGTCACTTGGAAGAGATCAGTAGGTAGTTGAGCATTGTCTCACTTTTCCTTACATATTAGTTAGTCTTAGTATTACTCTTGTAGTTTCTTGTCCTTTGATTTCTGTTACTATTTGTTGTTTCTTGTACTTCAATTATCAGAGTATTTTGTTGTAGTTATTACTCCTTTTTTCAAACTGCTTTGTCATGCTCTCTATAGTATTATGTCATGGCTTCTCCACTTCTTCATTTCTTTATCGATCTGCTTTGAATTGCTTTTCCTTGAGCCAATGGTCTATCGGCAACCTCTCTACCTCCCAAGGTAGGGGTAAGGTTTGTGTATACTCTACCCTCCCTAGACTCCAACTGTGGGATTACACTGGGTATGTTGTTGTTTTGTCAATTGGATGAAATTTCTGAGGCTTCCTTTTTCCTTTCACATGTTTCATTATGCACCATGTCTTATACCGTAGCTTTTCAATTGCTTGAAGTGGATATATATATTTTTTGTCTCGGATTCATAGGACATGGAGTCTATAGTTGAGACCATGATGCAGCAGCTTTTGTCAAAAGAAATTCTTCATGAACCCATGAAAGAAATTGAAGATAGATATCCCAAGTGGTTGGAAGACAACAAAGTTAAGTTGAGCACTGAAGAGTATGAACGTTACAAAAAACAGTATGAATTTATAAGAGATCTGAACAAAGTTTATGAGACCGAACCTAGCAACTTCAACAAAATTGTAGAGCTTATGCAGAAAATGCAAGAATGTGGCCAACCGCCAAATGATATTGTTCATGAGCTAGCTCCAGACTTCGATATATCTTCTCTTGGACAACTGTAAGTCTAATATTTTCAGGATTTTGTTCATATCAAGTTAGCTACATATTGATAACTCAGTGGCCGTTAAATTTTAGAGTTGCCACGCCATTTTTGAATAATGGACTCAGTTCAAGAGTAGATTAGCATTATAGCAATTAACTTTGTGGCTCGGGGATACATATGTTAAAAACTTTTACAATACGAAAAAGAAAGGATATAGAGTCTGTCTAGACAAACATGTGCCAAATTACTAGTATTTTTTTTTGGGATTTGCGCCACATAGGGTCCATTTAGGGGAAGCGCTACCTGCCAAGGATTTTTTTCATATCCAGGTCTTGAAACCGAGACCTCTGGTTAGAGGAGGAGCAGACCCGCTTTAGATTTTGCATGAATTATATGTATATTGTATCATGCACAGTTTTTGAAGATGGAATGTGACAACTGTTTGATATTTTATATTGAGCTAAATTTCCTTATGGTTTTGCAGATCCCCAGAGATGTTGGAGGGCCAACAGAACTGCTCTATCATGTAATAGATAATACCATGTCTCTATGACCTGCTGGCTCCTTAATTTTCTTTTGTCACAATTTGCATAGAACATCATTTATTTTTGCCTGAATTTTACTTATGGTGTTATTACTCATCTCTTAATATCTCTATGCCATTTTCCTTCCTTTTTTGGAGATTTACCCAGTGTGAGATATCACATTATTCGAGGAACTCTAGATATTGTGAGATATCACATTGTTCATATTTTTTATTAGGCGCACAAAATGATTGTGATTCTTAAAATGGTGGAATAAGATAATGACAAGCGTGTTCATTTAGTTGTTTCCGGAGCCATAAAGGACTATCTAAATTGATTCGCTTCAGCTGATAAGCTCCAATTGCATCATAGGAAATAGAAAAAAGGGGTTCTTCCGTATATTTTGAGCGAGTATCGTCATTTTTATTATTTGGGTATTTTTTTTGCTATTACATTGATGATTTTTCACTTGCTTTAATACTATAGAGTCCATTAAGCATACCTGCGTTGATACGAAAACGGGATTCCGATACAAGATTAATATGAATAGATTCCAAAAAAATAGATTACTATCATTTACTTTATAAATGTCATTACAATCATTTTCTTTTCTATATAAACAAAAAATGAATGGAATTAAAGAATTAATTAATGGACAACAGAAAAAAAAATTCAAAAAATTGTTCAAGCGTCTGATGGGTCAATCCAATGGCGTCCATTAACAAAACTCTTGGCTAGAAACTTATGGGCCGTATCGTAATCCAGTTCACGGGCCCATGATACACCCTTCACTGCTGCTGCTCCTGGGCCTGAACATTTGTATACTCCAAAAAATGCTGTCCTGAAAGAGGAATTTTGACATATGAGTAGAAAATCGACACGATACGCTTCATCGATTCGAACTGAAATTTTTGTGTCCCTACTGTTACAAACATACGATTCATGGGAAGATAAAGAAATAGAGCGAACCAGTACATGTGTCTTTTTCCTTTTTGCTTGAAAAGGGAAAAGTGCACAAATAGTCGATCTTGATATCACCATTTTAAAAAAAAATAGCAAGTTCCGTTTGATTTAAACTCAATTTTTTATATTCGATATTCAAAACTCACTTTAAACATGCAACAAATAGTCTTACTTGTTCTTGTTGTTGACGTGGTCCATGTCATCCCAGCCATCGTGGGCCACAACGTCATCGAAGTATGTGTACGAATAGACAATTCTTGAGTATTGGCCCATAGCACGGCCCACATAAAGTGGGCCTGACCCAGTAACCCTACAGCCCAAGAATGCAAATCCAGTTTTCTCATCTGGGGATTTTCTATCTTGGGCTGCAATGGATCCAAATCTGCTGGCTATTGAATGTAACTCACAGTTCTGCACCAACACAAACAATAATTTGGACAATTAATAAGAATTATTAGGAAAAAAAATACATAAATACAAAATTTAAGATATAATAATCTCTAAAATTTTCTACTAGTTAAAAAATTACAAAAATCTCCTCTCAGATACATCTCTCCTCTCTCGCATACATCTCAATCCCTTCTCGGATATATCTCTTCTCTCTCAGATACATTCATGAGCTATGTATCCACATATTTCCGGATGTATCCAAGATCCTATAATTTTAAGAGCTTTTTGTAATTTGGGAAAGAATAGGAATAAAATATATTTAACTCTTAACATTGTGGAATTTATATAATTTTTAATAAAAATTACGAATACATTATTGTGAGTATTAGTTTTAGTGAAAAAAGTGAATATAACCGTTTGAAATGATTTTTTTTTTGTTTGAAATGAAATAATAGGGATTATGACAGTTTATTCTATATTCTATTCTATCTGTTGCAATTTGTTTGTGCTATTTTGACTTGACACGAAATTATTTTTAAAAGAAAAAACTTTTTAATTTTATAATTTTAAATTAATAATATATTAACTATATAAAAATATTTATTAATCTTGTAATCTTAAATATCGAAAGTTAGAATTTTTTGACTGACAGGTAGACATTAGCACTGGTACCCTACTAGCTAAGTAGTACAAGTACAACTCATACAATTATTTTTTGGACGTAAATAATACTTCACCCGTCTCATTTCATGTGAGACTTTTTAGATTTTGAAATTCAAACAAATCTAACTTTGACCATAAATTTTTCATAGATCTTTAAATATTTTGAATTATCAATTGTTGTGACTTATAGTACTTTTTACGTAGTTTATAAATATATAAATTTCATTTCAAAAAAATTGAAGATTTCATGCGTAAATTTCCGGTCAAACTTAAACTATTTAACTGTCGAAAAACGAAAAGTATCACATAAATTAAAACAGAGGGTACTAATTAATACTCTTTTCATATATTGTTTTACCGCAGAAGCACGCAAAATTAAAGTATACTATATATAATACTAATTTCTAATTAGGCGTGAACTTTAAAATAATGGAAAAAAGTAATCCTCCTTTTATTCAAGATACAGACATCAAGACCAGACAAAACTTCCAGCTTTAGCAAATCTGCGCAATTATCTCACTTTTTTGGAAAAAATTATTGTACTATTATCTTCTTCTTACTAATCTTTTTCTATGCAAACAAATATTTTAATACAAATTGTCTTATACTCTCAGTTGAGACGAAAAATTACACTTATATCTAAGGTTAAAACTATTTTTTAGATGTCCTCAATTTCAACTCGAAGGTTGCGAGTTCGAGTCACCAAAGGAGCAAAAGGGATGAAAACTCCTAGGGAGGGTAAAAAAAAAAAAAAACTATTTTTTATGTATAATAAAATACGAGAAAACAATATAGTGGATGTGTGTACCTTATACATAGAGCGCCCATTGCCAAAAATGAAGTCAATAGAACCCTCAATGTAACATTCTTTGAAGTAATGGCGGCCAGCGTCGTCACAAAGAGTGTCTTGTGCACCGTAAAATCCACAGCCGGAGAAGTAAGCCTTGTCGCCGGAGATCCGAAACGCCACTGCTTGCCATCCTTGCATCCCTGGCAATGGTGCTGGTGCAGTGTTCTACAAAAAAAAATAAAAAAATTAAGACTTTTTGTGACAATTTTTAAAGTTATAGTAAAATAATAAGAGACTTTTTTGTGACAGTTTTTAATATTGTGGTTGCATAATAATTGTAGGCTGGTATATTTTATCGAGTTTAATGTAGTTTGACTCATGCATATTAAAAAGGTAAATTCCGAGCTCAAGACCATAATGTTGGTAAATGCCAGCAAATGAGACCGAGTAAAAATGTCATGATAATAAAGGATTTATCTAATTATGTATAGTGTAATTGACATTATCAAGGCAATTATTTAAGCTATTATGGAAAATTATTTATCATACTTTTCAAATTACTTGATAGTGTAAAATTGAAATATATTTATAAACTACTAACGAAAGATAAGGTTTAACTAGTTTTTCAAATATTCTCCAAAATATCTAAAAACAAACTACAGATAATTATCAAAAATAAAAAAAATTATAACCTAGAAAGACAACAAAAAAAAAATCTAGTAGTACACTTTTTATTGTCAACCTCTTTATTTTTTAACTTATCTAAAAAAAAGACCTCTTTTGAAACTTGCATGGTATTTTTAGTCAAGTGATTTTATAGCCAGATATTTCTAAAAAAATATTTTTTAAAGCACAATTTTCAATTTTGTTAAACTCAAAACATTAAGTTAAACTACAATTATATACACCTTTCGTTCACTTTTAAAAAAATATTATTTATTTTTCTTTAATATATAATGGACAAACTTAAATGCCTTCTCCCATTGGTCCAAACTCAAAAATTTATTATGATATTATTCTCTATCATGCATTATGATCTAGTTCTGTATCTTTCTTACTTTGGCCACACACAACATAAAGACATGCAAAATTAATTCCCCTCCTCACTCTATCTTATCTTTAACGGTCAAACCCATTATTATTATTTTGCTTCCAGTATATTCATTAGAGTTCGATTAAATCTGAATTCATGTCAAAAAGTTTTACATTGGGAGACAAAACTATCCCTAACAAAAATGACTTCATACCTACGAGGGACTCAAACTTGAGACCTCTAGTTAAAAATAAAAGAATACTTACTACTCTATCACAATCCTTATTGGTACCGTCAAACCCATTATATTGTGCTGTCTACACACACAATGTTACACCAAAACAAATAACGTCCAACTTTAAAATTTTGCCAGAAAGAAACAAACAAAAAATGACAGATATAAGAAAATGACTTATCATATACTATATATATGTATATATAAAAAATAAATAAATATAATATACTTACTTTGAAGCTAATATTTCTAGCTGAAAAATAACTAGCATAAACTGTAACAGATGCTGTTTGATATGTACGAAGCTGTTGTCCATTTGCTCCTTTATCACTTGCTCTATCATGCCATTCTATTACTGTTACATCTCTACCTGCTCCTTGAAATGTTATGTATGGCTTTGTTTCTGGCACCACCACTTTTTCACTGCACCACAAATAAAAAATAAAATGAAATTATACGACGTATTTTCCTTTTTAGTCTCGATAAATATCTTAAATGTTTTTTAATGTACCACGTATATTTGGGACGGGTATATATATAAAGAAAGTGACACATGTGAACTATTAATTATCCATAAGAGCAAATATCACAAACTATATATAACATCTTCATTTCACGATAATAATAATAATTTATAACTATATAAATATATAAGATAAAAGAGCACTCCTTAAATTTTTACTTGTCTATTATACTTTATTTTTTCTTTGTCCTCTATAGCATATAAAGGAAAAGATATGTTTTTTTTTAGTTTACTCTCACCATCTACTATTCATTTTTTCAAGTTTATTGAGACTATACACTAATTATGTGTATTATGGTAAAATATATATTTTATTAATTAAACGAAAATGAAAAAATTATTATGGAGAAAAAAAAAAGAAATTTAAATGAGGAAGTAAGAGACACCCGTGACCTATAGAAAGATATAAGGTTAATAAATGAAAATGTACGAAACAATATGTTCACGTACTTGGACAAATAAAAATAAATGTCCCTCCATTATTATATACTCATATAATATAGATACTAATTGCACATGGTAAATAATTAATATAAGGAAAATTCGTATTATAAATTTTTAAGTGTCCTGCATTGACCTTCAATTAAGAAAGGTGTGAATCATTAAATACACGTCTTTAATGACAGAACAATTAATTATCATACAAAACAATGCCATCGCAAACTTTATTATATTATCTAAACGATAACCTGAAAAATTAAAATAAATTACGTTATATATATACGTGTAATTTAATTTGTAACAGTGTATATAACTTAAACGCTTACATATAATAACCGGGGCAAATGTCAATAATGATATTCATGTTGTTATTTTGAGGAATTGAGTCCACTGCAGCTTGAACCGATTGGTAATCACCGAAACCGTGAACGTTAACGGAGATATGTCGGGTACCCGATGGCCCGACCCATTTTCCGGGGCGATTTTTAACGGAATTTGAAGGTGACGGAGTAGTACTGCTAACTGAATCTGCATGAAAAAATAAGTAATTTAGGAAGAAAATAGTGAAAGTAAAATAAGAATTAATGAAAATAGCCATTAATTAAATTAAATTAAATTAAAATAGTATTTAAATGATTGAGAAAGAATGTGATGAGCTGAGAGAGAATATTTGTGGAAGTAGAGAAGAATGTTAGAGAGTGAATGAAGTATATATATATATGTGGAACCTGTAACGGTCATATTTTGTGTGTTGAATGTGTAAAATAATTAATTTGTAAGTATTTTATAATGTGTGACCATTTGCTCAAAAGTCAAGAAGTTGGACTCTTATATTTGTTCCCATCATTTGTAACTTAGATTTCTGTGCTGATTACGGATTAGCAGTAAAAAGCAACACTATTTTAAAAAGTAAATGAGAAAAAAGAGACTTTAGTAGTGCTTTTCCTTTGATTGGGAGTTGGGACACCCGGGTAATTTTGTTTATCAAGACTTAGATGTAGAAAAATTAGCTAAATATTTAGCTAGCGTTTGATTTAAAGTTTTTAAATATTCTTGGCAAATAATATTTGGATCAAGTTTTTGGTCAAATTACACCATTGTTTGACCCCAAGTTTTCTAAAAAATATTTGACTATTTCAAAAAAATATTATTTATACCCATAAGTTTTAAAAACTATTAGAAATATCCACAAATTTGTATTATCTATTTATAGTGAATATATCCCGTTAAAAATTAACCTTATAACATAATTGATAACAATCAACAACAACAAAATAACAATATAGGCAAGACAATAGATTAATCGCATATTCAAATTTGTCATTGATTCGGTTATAATTATAACCTATTAAAAATAAATTATTCTTTTTTTTTTCAATTTTGTCACTCAAATTAGAATTTCGAACTTTTCTGAAGAAGGTGGTTAGAAATATTAGTTGGAATTAATAAATAATGGGTATTTTTATATGAAATATAAAAGTTTGAGGTAATTTTCAATTTTTTAAAAATTTCCAAATATTAGAACTTGACCCAAATACTAATTTTTTCTAGTAGTTGGAAACTTGAGATACTTGACAAATTTGCCAAGTTATATGACCAAACACCATTTCCCAAGTTTTTCCCAAATTTTCCCCAAAATTTCATAATTCTCGACCATTTTATTAATCAACTATGTTACAATACCTTTGGGTACTCACTTGATTGTTATGTAATCTTACTCCTCTATTTTAATTTATATGATATAATTTGACAGGACGTAAAATTTAAAGAATTCTTCCATAACATTGTGTGATATGATAAAATTTTAAAAAATTATTTTGAACCTACCATATATTTTTGTGACTATAAAAGTTGTTCATTAAGAATAAAGGAAGAGGTTTAAAGTTAAACTATTCCAATATATCATTCTTATTGGAACAAATTAATAAGACACAGTGGCACAAAAATTAGAGCTTGATCATACAGTATTAGAAATATTGTAAGTACAATAAATTTATCTTCATAAAATATAAGACTGTGTATATAACCTTTTTTTAAGAATACACTCAGAAAATCATATTGAATATATTATTATTGTATAAATATAAAATATATATAATTGGGAGTATAGTTACTTTTGAATTTTAATTTTCACACTTCAAGATATAGTACATTTCATAACTAGAAAATAAATTTAGCCTCCAAAAAAGATAATTGAATCACTTTTTAAGTAACTTATTCAAGTCTTTAATTTTCTGTTATAAAGACATAGAAATGGCTGCTACCTACCAGTCAGAGACTCAGAATTATCCAATACCAGATATGCATGTCGTCAATTCTGCAACTGTCTGTATACATAAATGTTTTTTTTTTCTTTTCAATTTAGTGAAATAATCATAAAAGTGAATATAATTAACTCACCATTTTTAAAAATTACCTCTTGACTATAAACTATAAATTGATTAACCTTGACACTTATACATCTAGGCACTCGAGATGCTGACGTGACATATAAATTTTGAAGATATCGATCTAGATAATTATATTGTAAGTTGTGGAGTGTTCAACTAAGAAACTGTGAAGATGAGTTGAGGTGTCCACTGTCCAGATACACATTCTCCGATCGAGTTGAAATGTTTAGTTATTGTATGTATGTATTATGTCTTAAATAAACGTTGATTATGAACAAAGTATGGCACAAATTATTTAGCTATTAATCATTCTGAATTTAGGGATAAATAAAATGTTGAAACGGTCATTTTATTAGGCATGCAGCTGCATGTGGGGGAAACATAGGTTTAATAGTAATGGTGGTATGCATGAAGGGGAAAAATGGTCCTAGCATGGCCTATACAATTTTGTACTTATATAGTAGTTGTTGTCACTATGTGGAGACCCACTATGAGATTTTATAAATAAATTTGTGTTTATCCGCATTGAAGCTCCAACAAAATCTAGATATTGTAGGGCTTATTCTGAGAGTGGCACTTCTATTAAAATATTCTTTATACCTAAGGCTTGAACTCGAGACTTCTGATTAAAGGTGAATCAGTCCTATCTCTTAAGTATTACTTTAGTTCCTTCTAATACGAAGCAAAATATATGTCCTTCACTCTAACTAATAACTAGAGACCAAAAATGTTATGATCCCTTTTTTAAAAATTAAAAAAATGTTCATGGAAATGGGTCCTTCGATTTAAAAGTCAGTTATTTTTTTTTTGTACGTTGGAGAATTGGAGGAACTTTACCACACTAAAAGGGCATTGAGACAAAAACTCCTAACTTGTATAAAAATTGATCTTTTTTTCAAAAGAAACAAGAAAGCTATTTATGATGGGATGTTGATTTTGTTTGATTATTGGATGTAGGCCCTCATATCATTGAACAAATAATTAAAAGGCGATGAAATCTTGTTTATTAACCAAACAATATTTTTGGTGTAATCTTACAAATTAACGTAAAAATATGCTTATGTTTATATGATAAAGATATTATTCTTGATAGAATCTTGTTTATTAACTATTGAACAATAAAAAGTGATACGTGTGTAGAATGAATAAACACCAACTATCTTGTCATATTTTTTTTCCATAGAACAAAAAAGGATGTCTCTCGTCATATTATTTTGCATCAAACAAATCTACTAAGGCATCTCCAACCCAAACATCAAATTTGGTGTCAGCACTATTTTTTGTGTAAACAACTCCAACTCACTGCACCAAATTTTACATTAAAAAGAAATATTTTTTTCTCTCTTCATTATTATATTATTATTTTTTATTTCATTTATATTTTCTTATTTCATAAAACAAATTCTTTCTAAAACATTCACCATATATAATTCATGGTGAATGTCAATTACTACTTTGTTGAATGTTTATTATTTTCGGTTATTTTTAAGTACATTGTATTATTTGTTTAAAAATTTATATGTTTGCATTTTTAATTTTTGTGAAGGTTAATTGTAGTTATATCCAATTATAATTTATAGTAGAATTAACATAATTTTATTTTTTTTAATAAGTCATAGATAGAAAAATTAATTTATAAAAAAACTACATTTTATATCTAAAATTAATATTATAAAAATATTACATAAAAAATAATTAAATATACAAGAGATTAATTAAAACATACAATTTATATAATGTTTAATTAAAAGTTTGTATAATGAAATAATATTAAAATATTCAAAAAGTGAATTGGTGTGATGAATAGCGTTACACCAAATTTGGTGTAACACTATTCACACACCAAATTTAATGTAAAAATTGGTGTGGGTTGGAGATGGTCTAATATGAATAAAGTGCCTTATCAATCTTTTTTACGTTTAAGACATTTTTGTTTAAATTTCATTTTCGCATCAAAGCAGAATACGATTATTAGTTTTGAAATTGTTGGGTCATTTGCACTTTTGTTCTTATTTTGTGCTGGTCTTTAACTTTTGGGAGGCATAAATTTATATTTTCGTGATATGATATTTCACAAGTTATATCCACGTGACTTTTGTCCTTAAAAGTTTGAGATTCCACAAGACATAAGTTCAATTGGTAAAAGAAAAAAAATTCAAAAGACTAGTCTGTTCGATGATAAAAATTAAAGACCAACCATTTGAAGACGGTTCGTGCAATATCACCCTCATTTCTTCCTTCTTCTTGTGGGTTATTGTTGGATTATCAGAAGCCCAAGCCCATCACACATGTTATGGTAACTGAGGCCCAAATCCACTTACCTGGACAAGGCCGGTCCAAATCTCTAGGCTGATTTGCATAAATGTTCCTTTGTAACTCACTATTTAAATTTTGTCCCTATTTTTCAAAGTTGTAAACATGTACCCCTTTCTTAAATGTTTCTTAATCATACAGATAAAACATTAGACTGTCGCCTAACGTTTGAGTAACTTACAATTTTTTAGACCATGATCTTACGTTTTCTCATACAAATTTCAATTTGCACCAAGAGGATTTTTATTCAGTGGTCTAAAATTACTCTATCTAATATAAGAAAAAACATAAAAGAGGATAATTTACTAAATAGTTATCTGAAAAAAGTAACAACTGGTTAAAAATTCTGAATTTTGTTTGACTAATGCATCTGTTGCTGGAAAGCTAATAGTAAAAAAAATTCAATTTCCAAGTATAACACATACTTACAACAATTTCATCCCATTTTTACATTTTCTAGTTCATATAAGAATTTGTAACATATCAAAGAATTCCTTTAGCTTGTATAAGAGCACAAGAACACTTCCAAAAAAAAAAATATCCCCTTTTTAATATCTTCAACTTTCAATTTTTCCATTTCATCAATACAACTTGTTGAAACCAGCAGGTGCAGCAGATTCACTCAACCTAGGCAAGAACCCTTCCCTCTCAAGTGAAACATTAAGACAAGACATTATTTTCACCAATGCTGTCCATGCCACGGGGGACGCGCAAAACGCGTACGCGAATACAGCCAATGCTCTCACAATACCATCAGAATACCAAGGATAAGCCATGACCAAAAGTACCCCGAATATTCCTAGCCATGGCACGAGAACAGGCAGCATTGGCAACAAGAATGTGTTCATTGCTATACATGATAGCGTGAAAGAGCCTAGTAAGTAGAGACCCCACCCGATGAGTGGATGAACTGTGTGAGGTATCAAGAAGAAAGGGATAATGTAGGCTGCAAGAATGGACCATATCGCGATCAGCTTTAGGCCAGTTCGTATTAGGAAGATGCTCTTGGTGTTTTCACGTCGATAGCACAACTTAGATAAGTTGGGACGTGTTACGCGTGTCATTACAATTATTCCAAGGTATAGTACAGTTTGGATCAGCACTAGTGGCCTCTCTGCATCATACCTGCCAAATGCCAAACATATTAAACTTTGATGAATGCACTTCAGCAAGCACTCGCAACGTTCACAAAAAAGGGTAATTTCAGGTGATGACAACGATAACAGCAACGATATGAGGGAAAAAACAGGACATTATAGTCCAAAAAGAGCTCAAATGGAGCGACATGGATAGTCAGGATTCATATACATGACATTTCTTATTGATATTATAAAGAGTGCAATGGTCAATCAAGGAAAATCTTTGACATATAGTCCAGACAGAACTTAAATGAAACGATATGAACAGTGAGAATTGATATAACCGACCCCAACTTAGTCACAATTCATAGTTGCTTGTAGTACAGACATATCAGAAGAAAGGATTTTCGTCTTACCCTAGAGTTTGAAGTCGTTGTTCATGCCACTGGATGCCCAAAGGAAGAACAGGCCACGACCACCAATACCAAGGCTTTAACCATGGTGCACCGGGGAAAGTAATGACACTATTAGGTCCACATGGTACCGACCAATGAAGCCTGAGATCTACAGAGTTGAAAGAAAAAATCAGTATTAATTTCTCTGCTTCAGAAATGTGCATTGTGGAATATCACAAACGTTGCGTGTTCTCAAACTTACAATAATAAGAGGCGTCCATTTGGTAACCTAGAGGTAGTCGATAATTCCCCTGGAGCTTAGTACCATTAAGGGAAGGATGAAACATCGGCTGATCAAGCAAATCTGGGAAGTATGCTCCAATAAAACCTTGATCCGCGCCATCTGCATTGTCCATTCCAACCTTAAGCTGATGAAGCATGTCCTTGAATACAATTGTTGATGGCTGCAATGCAACATTTATAAGTAACTTGTATAATTCGCCTAATACTTCATAGTTTGCGGAGAAAAGTTGTTACCTGCAATACAAAGAGACCGGTATGGAATATGCAGGGGTTAATGAATACTGCACAAAATTGTCCACATTGGAACAATTCATCTGTTTTCTGGAGGAAAAGGTTGTCTGCATCAAGCATGACGACTCTTTCATAATCTGTTAAGCTCCACGCGTAAAGTTTGTTCATCGTTAACTTGAATCTCAAGTTAAAATTGGATTGCCCTTTGTATGGATTGTTCAAATTTTCAACTCTCACTACCTTTGCACCATCTTCCTGCTCTCTGCACATCCAAATAACATACAATGAATAATTTTTCTCCAATGAACATTCACATTTCTATTTTGTTATGATCCACATTGAGAAAATACTTTTCTCTCCGTTTCAATTTGTTGTCGATCTTACTTTCCTTTTAGTCCACGTGGCATGTTTAAGACCGCAAGATTAAAAGACGTGTTGATACATTCTACATATCCTTAGTTTTAAGACCATAAGATTTAAAAGTCTTCTTTACTTTCTTAAACAACACATCAAGTCAAAATCAGACAAATAAATTGAAACGTAAGGAGTACTAACTTGATTGAAATACAGTACAGAGAACAGACATTTCATTAAAGAAAGCTGTGACATGTAAGAACCACACTTAGTTATAGTACATGGGAATGTTAATTTGATCCCATAGCAAAATGCTGTCAACTTTTAGGTAGGAATAGACATTTCAACTATTTGATACTCCTTCCATCCATTTTTAATTGTCAGGATTTCATTCTTTAGAGTCAAACTATAAGAACTTTGACTAACATTTTACGATATATTTTTTCATCATATTGATATGAACAAAATTACAATTTGTAATACTTTTCGTATAATTTTTGAATATCTAGATGGAGAAGTGTAAAATAGATATACTGTCCCTAAAGTTTTAAATTAAATACAAGGTTTAGAAACCAGTCTATTTCTGAACAAGTTTTTTTGTCCGTTTGGACTTTTTAGCACACATATGGAAAACTATTTTTAACTAGGTCTGAGTTGGGTGGCAAAATTAAAGAAAAATCATTTTTTAAAATTTCATTTTTTAGAAAGTAGTTGTTTGTACTTGGTTAATCAATTTAAGAAATACTTTTGTTGATACTTGAGTTGCGATTTGTGTTTACTGGTTCATAAAAGTGCTTTTGGAGAAAAAAATTATTTTTTTAGAATCTGAAAAATTATTTTTGTTACTACTCGAAAACACTTGTTCTCTCAACTCTATACAATAATTATTTTGAAAAAAATACTTTTAGCCTCTTAAAAGTAATAAACTAGTTTTGGGACCCCACTAAGGGCACTTGAACATGATATCTAAAAGAATTAGCAAAGGCAATATTATATAAGTTAAGACACAGAGAACTTTATAAAACACAAAAGTGGCAAATCTACTTTAAACCAAATTAGTGGGCTCAGAGATAAACCATTAACAAACAAATCAAAAAAAGATATCCTTTGTCTAATCTCTATGAAGTGAAATCATCATTATCCCTCTCATAAACTAAAATACATTAACTTGTTGTATAGGCTCTGTCTTATTTTTTTAATTATATAGTTTAAAAAGAATTATAAAAATTATACTCTTAATTGAACACTGCCAAGTCAATTAATTGGACCAACACCAATGATTCAACTATCATTTAGAGATGTGCTCAAAATTTAAAATTTAAAATTTTGAATATATTTAATGAATTTATAAACACATACTTATATAAGATTGTTGAATTTTGTCAACTATATATCATATATGGTGTATCCGCCTTTGTTATCATTGTAAATGAAATTAGACCATCTTCATCCTTATCCTCTTCAAATTGTAATATACAACATTAACAATAACATATATAATGTATTTCTACTGGTAGGATATGAGGAAAGTAATGTATACGCAATTTTACATCACTTTTAAAAGATTAAAGTAAGGAATCAGATGAATGGACTCATTATTTATCAAATTTCGAATCAATCAATCAATCTCCAGTCTCCTTATGTAATAACTTTTTAGTTTGATTAATAAATAAATAAAATTATTTGTCAAAAAAAAGGGATGAAAAAATCATGCACGTTCTGTGCCAAAGACCTTTCATGCCAACTATATCTTTGAAATCAAAAGCTAGAACGTCTTTCTCCATTTTTAAGACAAACTTGCTTTGACCAAACTTTTTTTCTTTTTTTGTTTGGATGATAATAGAAATCTTCGAGAATCAGTAAAATATATTATTAAAGGTGGAATTGAAATTTTGAATTTATAAATTTTAATTTTTTATTGAAAAATCTTAATGGATTTTAGGTAAAATATTTATAGCTATTAAGTAGGTTTGTTAATACAAATCACATGGTTTAGATTAAAGTTAGTGATTTTGCCAAATTCATAAGCAATACTATAGTTTCAACCCTGCACATTGTTCAAACTTGGTGGATGGTTGACTCACCCTTCTTTAATTCAAAGTATTTGTGAATTTAAATTCGTGATATGGCCCACAGTAAACATATGATGAGTCCAAACAAGAAATCCAAAAACACCTATACCATGGCATAAACCATGCCTAGATACCCGAAAATTGGTTTTCTCGAAAAAGTAGAAACGATATGACTTATGATACCGGATCTAGGCAGAATGGGACCTAACTTACATATCATGTTCTATATACTTTTATTACAAGACCAAAGAATTTACGATTTTAGATTTTAGAAAAAAATAAATGAATTTTAGGTAAATTATTTATACCTATTATAGAATTTAAAATTTACCAAAGCTCCTGAGTTATGCCAAATTTGTAAACAAAATTGTGTTTCCATTTCTATACACTATTCGAAATTTGATGGACCCCTCTACCTTTCGAGAATTTCAAGCTTTTGCTAAGGATAAAATTTGAACTCGTGACATATGTCTAACGCGCAGTACCTATCATGAATTAACTCTTCCCACTAGACCAATTTCAAGAGCAACTTTGACCTAATTTCTTATTACTTTGTTGCCAATGGTTATCCTTGATTGTCGTGTGAGTTAACACTGCACGATGACTTGAGCAGAAGTTATATGATAAAGTTACTATCAACCTAATATTAGTTTTGATATATTCTCTTCAGCTCAAATATTTGTGATAGTTTTTAAAAATTGTTATCTCAATTATTTATCATTTTAGAAATTCAATATAAAATTAATTGTTTTTTTCTCATTTTATTTTTATTAATAATTATTCTTAAAAATTACAAACAACTCAATAGAGTAAATATTCAATAAGGCGAACTTTTATCTTTAAACATAAACAAGAATAGTTAAGATATATGTTAAGATATAATTTCGTCTTATTGAATATGTATGTGTCATCACCTAAATTGTTTATAATTTTCAAGAACAATTAATATTAAAGGTAAAATGAAAGAAAAAAATATTACCTTAAAACTTCTGGACAAATAATTTAAGACAGCCATTTTGAAAATTACAATGCTAATGCAAAGGAGTATAATAGACAGAAACGCGTATAATATGCTGGCAAAATCAAGAGGGATATTACTTACTAATTTCCTAATTATAATATGTGACCCAACTCAACGACTTTTAAAACCATTTATTAGATGAAAAAAAGATGATGAAAATAGAATTTGACCTATTCATACGGTATATTATATTTAATTTCTTCTTAGTATCATTAAACTTCCACTGCCGTTTGACAAATGTTTGAAAATTCTATTGTACTTGATAAAAAACAAGACCCTCACCCATAAAGACCGCAATAGAGTAATATGTATTTCATTATTTTAATTAGAGATGTCGAATTTAAATTTTTCTAAATATAAAATCATTTTTGTTAAGAAATATTTTATTTTTTATATAAAATTTTCTGAATTTAATCGAACTTTAAGATATATTATCGTTAAAAAATTTCCTTTCTATTTGACAACCTTGTGGACATGACCAAATTTATGTGGGCCTTCATAGACCCCCAATGTGCAAGCTCACTGCCCATCTGGCAAATTAATGCTTAAATTCAATCAAAATTTTATTCAATTATTAAAAAATCAGTAAAAATTTGTCTAGTACGATGTTGCACCGGCCAACACCAAAAGAACTATAGATTTAAACTTTTCTCTAATTCCCGGATGACTAATATAATCAAAAAATTCTCGAGAGTCGGGGACAAAATTTAAAATTCGTTCGATAACGAATTCATCCCTCTACAAATATCTACTATGTAATGTCATATTATATATGATTAGAAATTCACGTGTTTTTAATAGTAACTTCCGTAAATATTAGAACAGAGGAATTTGAACTTACAGAGTTGTGACCCAATGAAGAGGAACATCGAGAGAAGCAATAACGACGAGATCGGCGTCGACGCTTAGCCGGGAAAGCGACCGCAGCATGACACGTGTCGCGACGTAGAATTCATAATCTCTTGGTGTACCCATATACATCATGGTAGCATAGGCATTTCTATGCACCCCTTTTCTTGCCTGTGTCGCCGGAACTCCGGCAACCACCGTCGTTAAAGTTAAAATTAAAATCGAAATCAGTAACTTTAATTTCCCCATAAAAAGGATCTTTTTTTTTTCTTTTTTCCCTTTTTGGGTCCTCGATAAACTTGAAGAGACTCAAAAAAAGCTAATGGATCTTCGTAAAATGAATCTCATTTATAAGGCATTTGATTTATATATCCTTTAAAAGGGTGTTAAGAAGTTCACCGGAAAATCAAGATTCCGGTGTAAAATGGTTAAATTAGCCTTAACAGAGCAAATCTTGATCAATTTCAGCAATCGGAAAAACAAGATTCCGGCTTTGTTTGTTTATATCTTTGTGCTTTTTGGTATTTTTGGGGGAAAATAGAAATAGATTTGAGGGTTTAAGCTATTGAAAGGCTTAAGGACTTATATAGAAGATGAAAGCCGACATGAACCGGCTTTTATAAGTTCTTTTTTTTATAAAATTTTTAATTATATTTTTATTTTAACATTGATGGATATTTTAATTTGGCTCGAACATGACTATGCACATCTAGATATCTGAACTTATTTTTAATGTGTTAGATGAATATTCTAACTTATGAAACGATTATTTACATACCTCTAATATTTATGTATCACGTCAACGTCTATGAGATATACAACGAGTATAATTTAAAGTGTTTAGTTGTTACTTGCTAGTTGAGATCAAGTTAAGTTGTCAAATTTCGAAGTGAAATATTTACTTATCCATATTTGTTTTAGGATTTTCATATATACGTCGATAAATTTATTCTATGGATAAGTATTATGAACTTGTTTCAACAATTCATCACGAAAACGAATAATAAGATTGATCTCTTTTTTCTTTTTATGCCTTAGGATAATAATTCCTCTAATATTATGACGGGACCCTCGATAGTTCATACTTCAAAACTATACCTATTTTTAAATTTTAAGTATGTGGCTATCAACTCTAATTAAAAATTTAAAACATATTTACTATTCCATAATAATCTTTGGTGGTTACGTTAGGATATTTGCGTTAATTCTAATGTTCCTTGGGAGTCTTCTTAGTTTTATTTGGTCAAATTCACGTATTAACAAGTTTATTGGTTCTTAGTACATCCATTATCCTTTAAATTTCTTTATTTTATTAAAAGTTGAAATATATTTCTAAAAATTAAAAATTCGTTTTTGTGCGGGACAAATTAAATACTAAATTAAAATAGGTTACATCAAGCAACATAAACTTTAAAAATTCATGTACTAACTAGCCATGAATTTTTTTTAATACCCCCTCCGTCTTATATTTGTGGTAAAAAAATAATAAAAATACTTTCAGTTTATCTAATTAAGACAAAATTAATTATTTTTATCTTATTTTATGTTTAATATATTAAATATTTTTAAAATAAAATTAGCTTAGTCTTATTCATATGTACAGTTTATTTAGAGCGAGATAATGGTGAAGTAATAGAAAAAAAAATACTTTTAAGTTTTTAGGAAACGTGCAAAAATTAAATGTAACAATTAATATGTATATATGTTACTGTATCTTGAATGTGATTAGAGCTGTTAGTAGTATAAAAACAAATATATCTGAAGTATTATGACTTTTTATCTTTTTTAAAAAAAAAATACTCATTTTTGTTTGTAATTCTGTTCGTCCATCTTTATTTATTCACTATATTAAAAATAGTTGTCCAACAATAATTGTCTAGTTTGAAAAATCAAGAAATAATTTGTCATTTTACGTCTATTTTACCCTTACTATTAAATACTATTCAATATCTAATACATTTGTCAAAGTATTAAATTCAATATATTCAAAGGTTAGTATAGTAATATTACCTTATTATTTATTATTTCTTAAGGTGTGTGTCATTCAATAGTGGACAACTATTATTGAACTAGAGCAAGTAGTAAAGAATCAACTTATTTTTGTATTAATTTTTTTTTATAAGTTATACAACATCTGATAGTCAGATAGAAAATATGTTATTGTTATGCAAGATGAAAGATGAAATAACTAATTTGCATACCATCAATATATACATAATTAATACGTGCATAATTCTAACGAATTACCAAATAATTTCTGTATCAAACGAAAACATTCCCTTCACTTGAAGTAAAGAAGTGACGTTATATAATTTGTTCTCATATTTCCTTTTCTAGTCCCTTAATTAAGTATCTTAATTATGAATAACTACAAGAAATCTTTAACTGCCTTCTCTTTGCTTTTATCTTAAATAAGTAAGTGGGACCCTAAACCACTCACTAAGCTAATATTTTTGTTACGTGAAACATAAAATAAATTTTCTCGACTAACTATAGGATATAAACATTAGTGTAATTAGTATTACGTGACAAAGATATTTTAATAATTTTTAAAAATAATTGAATTAAATATTTTCTTTTAGGGAAATGCCAATAATTATCTTTCCTTCTTTACGTGTACAATTAGTTCAAGATTCATTGGAATGGACCAACTAGTCAGTCACCTATAGTTTCTTCCAAACAGAGACCATGTCTTTGAGTGGTAAATATTTTTTCATCCTTAATTAGAGATCTCAAGTTCGAATTTCTTTGGATACAGAGTCACCTTTGTTAGAAAGTGTTTTACCCTCAATGTGAGACTTTCTGGCTCAAATTTAGATTTAGTTGAACTTCAATGTAGATACCAAACATCAGATGGAAAATAAGAAAAATTTTATTTGACACCATTCATGTAGGAACAAATTTTACTAAAATAAAGCCAGCCCACTCATATCTTCATCCAATTAATTATTAAATACTACCGAGATAACTATAAACATTTTGGTAAAGTAATTTTTTATCTTAAATTAGTCGTACGTTTTGGTTAAAATTCCCAAAATATGTAACCACCTTTGGTATATGCATCGTGTAAACTTGTAACATATAATGTGATTACGATAAATTCAATCTAATATTAGGAAGAGTCATAAAAATATATATTTCGAGATCATATAATATACACATGTGACATGTCGATGACTAATTAATAAAAAGGGGAAAATGTGCAATGAACACTAGCCTTTGCTTAAGTAATTACTTTTACCTTTAATTGTTCAAGGATCATAAAGATCTTGACTTTTTGAAAAATCAATATCATTTCATAATGTTACGTAAAATATTTAGTTAATCTAACGTAGGAGAAAAACTTAAAATATTGGTTTAAGCTCATACAACTTAAAGAGCCGTTTGGTATACACATCATCTTAGGTAAGCAAGGTGTAAAAAAGAATCACATTTCAAGAGGTGTGATAGAGACAATCCACCCCAATACAAGTAAATTATAACACGTATGTCGGGAAGGAGAGTACATAATAATTCGATCTCAGATATTAATTGTTTTGACCAATTAAAATGATTCTAAATAATTATTTAATGTACATATATAGGATAAATAAGTATTGATTTCAAAAATCTCTTCCAACAAAAATCTAAAAGTTGTAAATTGCTGCCCAATCAAACACTCAACCATGAACCAACTAGCCGTCTCCAATTACCATGAAGGCAATGGTGTAGTCACGTACGGTGAAAGGTGGTCGATCAGCTGAATATCTTTCATCAATGAATAAATTTTAGAGTATATCAATCGCCATTTACTTATCACATGTGTATATTAATTCTTAAACAATCTTAACAAAATTTCAAATTTCGTCACTGTTTGAAGATCGATCTCATCCACTAGTATAGATCAAGAATGTTTGATTTATCCACTGTTGAATTTTCCTTCAAATAAAGCAAGTGGATTCACTTAGGACCATTTCTTCAATGATCGGTTGACTCTTCCCACAATGTGGGCTTTTCAGTTTCTTCTAAGAAAGAACATGCATGTGATAATTAAGGGGCATCATAGTCCGGGGCGGGCGGAGTCAGAGATCAATGTACGAATGCAATCAAACTTAATAATTTTGATTTAAATTTTATATTTATTATAAAATATTATTATTAATTTATTTAAAAAATTTAATTCTAAATTTATAAATTTAAAATCTCAATTTTGTCGTTAAATCATAATTGGGGCATTGAATGGTTGGCTAGCTCACCAAGAACATAATAAGAGACCGGGAAAAAGATAGATGCGACGAGTCAAAGGAGAAGTTTGGTCAAGAAAAAATTCAAACTAAAATTACAAATAATAATAATAATAGTAAAGAAATTTTCTAATTAAAATAAAGAGAAAACAAGAATATCCAAATGTTTTAAAAGAAAATATTGTTAACAAGAATATGGGAAGGGGGAATAGAAAACATTATATTCGTACCTCAAAGTATTATTCATTGCTTTAGAAAAAAAAAGGTTAGGCGAAATGGTCTGATGGACCTTTTTACTTGTATGCGTTTGTATTCTGGATCTTTTTACTTGACTATTTGTCAACTGAATCCTTAAGTTCAATGAAACTTTATGTTTTAAGTCCTTCTGACCGCTGACCAAGCTTATGTGGCAACTTAATTATTGAATTGGTATAAATGCGTGATGTCACACGTAGAAGCATGAAAGATCAAATTTTAGACTAAAAATAATTTTTATTATTTTTAAAAATAGAATAAAAATATCAAAAATAAGAAAATTAATTATTTTTTTCCAGTTCTTTCTTCTTTTCCCACCCCACCCCTCCCCATTTCTTTTTTTCTTTCTACTCTCAAACCCCCACTTCTTTCTACTATCAAACTCCCATTTCTCTTCTTTCACCCCTTACCAGTCCTTTCCAATTTCTTGTTTCTCTCTCTTTCTTTCTTTTTTTTCCACATATTTTCCTCCCGACATTAGAAACAAAATTGTATTGTTGTTGTAGATCTATATTTTCCTTTTATTTTCGGGGTAATTTATAACCCATAATGTGATAAAGATTCAATAGTCTTGAAAGATAAAAGTGATTATTAAATGTCTTTGTGAAATTAGATGAAATGTGTTATGTAAAATTGTGTACCAATATTAGAGTATATTGATGTATTTTAATTGCTATTTGTTAACATCAATGAGGAAAAGAGATTTATGGTAGTTAAAGTGGTAGATATAAATGTTGGTAAAAGAAATACGATTAAAAGTTGTGAATGAAAGAAATTTTAAAAAAACAAAATTGAATGATAATTGTTAGTTATCTAGGAATGTAATGATACTAGCGAGAATTGAAGTTTGTGGTGGTATCTCTAATGTAAAAAATATGAAGAGAGGTGAAAGGATGAAGGAAGAATGAAGGGAAAAAGAAAGAAGAAATAGATTTATTTATTTTTAGAAAAAACAATAATAAGTGATGTGTCATTTATAATGTGATGTGGATGATGATATGCCATTTTTGTCAAGTCGTTGAAGTTCACACAGCGAAAGGGGTTTAAAATGCTTAGTTTCACTAAGTTTAAGGGTTCAATTGACAAATGATCAAGTAAAATGATCCAGAATACAAACTCATACAAATATAAGGGTCTATCAGACCATTTCGCCAAAAGGTTATCCACTTAAAATAGATAGTACTAGTATATATTTAGCAGTCCTAATGTATTCATCTTAACTTAATAACTAATATATTTATTTAATCATTCAAATAATGATTGCCGTTTCTTTAGCTATACATTACATATTTTCATAATTTACTTATACATTTAATTCCACTTTAACTATCACCATCAAATCGAAACGGAAGGAGGCAATAAGTTTATTGAAATGGGAAATCATTCAAACTGACATAACTTTAAAGAAAGCAATAAGATGACACATGTTTTACTTATTTATTTTAATAAATCAAGATAAATAGATAGATAGATTTATTTTATTCAATTTTATCCTTGTACCTAAATAACTATTTGAAAATTTAGTAGTCAAATTTAGATTACTAAAATATAATTAATATGAATAACTTAATAAATAAATTTTAAATATAGAATTTATTAATAAGCGTAGAAAGTCAATATTGAACTAAAAAAGTATGTCAATTTTCCACTTATCAAACTTTCAAGTAGATTGAGTCAAAACTCGTTGTTATTGAGATGTTCATTAATTAATACTTCTTCCACCTTCTATAGATATGGGAAGAAAAGACTTGGGGAGTCTTGCACTTAGACAATTGAGTGGTGGAAAATGTAGATTTTTTCAATCAATACTCATTATTATTTAATTATTAAAGTAAACAAATACAACAATTATAGAATTTTCAACCAATCGTAATTATTCTTTATTAAAGTATAAATATAATATTTTCGTTCGTATTAAATTAAGTGTTATATAAGTAATAAAAGGGTTTGTCTCAAAATAACTATTTTCTTAGGAATTCCAGACAAAACTTAGTATATATATGTTTTTCAACTATATTCTTATAATCCATCTTCTTAAAAATGTTTAATTTTCAAGAGATATTTATTACATAGAAGTAGTTTAGATGTACAGCCTGTGTTCACTTTTACTTGTCATATTTGGAATTGATACGTTAAGAAAAAACAACGATTGACATGTCTACTTCACCATACCACCTCTATTAATAGATGTTAGTATTGGGTTTTGGAAAATAATGATATGATGTTAAAAGTAAAATATAAAGAAAAAAATTGTTCTTTCTTAAAATGTTAAAAGTGACAAATAAAATTGCAAATCTATTATTGAAATAGTGGATAAGTAAATATATATAAAAAAATATTATTAAATTCTTAATAGATATAAATTTTGCTCAAATAATACTTATTTTGACACGAAAAGAGTATTTATAAAAAAACCTTTTAAAAATGGCACATACATACGGTTTAATTATTGAGTTTTGAATAACTGGACTGAGATTATCTAGGGAAGCTTTATGGTACCCATTTTTTGAAGTCCGATAATTGAATTTTGAGTGCTTACCAAAGGTCGAAAATGCATATTTTTAATTTAAATATTTAAAAAGATGTGTCTGGTGAAGTTCCTTTTTTTTAAAAATAAATAAATAATAAATTAATTAAATAAGTAGTTTTGGATGGCAAAAATGTATTTTAAAAATGTTTGCAAACACAAATTGCTATTCTAGTAGGGCAAAAATGTTTTTTGAATGTATTAGTGAAACACAAATTATTACTCTTTAAAACATTGATAAGAAAGTTTTAGACACAACCTTTTCAAATAAGACTAATTAATCTATAAATTATAATCTTAAAATATATTAGTTAGGAGTATATAACTACATGTCCACATTTGTGCCCTTTCTTTTCTCGTTCTGATTGGATAAATCATGATAAACAATTTGGAAAAAGTCACATCTAAAGATTCTATTATATTGTTCTCTATATATAATATATAAGATGCTCAAAGTTTGATCTCATCTTAGGATTTTCAACCACAAGTACCAAAATATCATATTGCTATTTATGAGATTCTTTGTTGATAACTCTTCAAACTTTAGCTTTTTCCAAAACATTATTCTAGAGAGCAATTGCGGAGCTAGAAGTTTATATATGAATTCTATCAAATTCATAATTTTTTATTTAGACAGTGTATTTATGTTAAGAAAGTCATTAAATATGTAGCACATATTGGATTTAGAATCCAAATATTAATAATTGAAGTCGTTATTTCAAAATTTATAAAGTTAAAATTCTAACTCCGCCTCTAAGAGAGCAAGATGGAATATTTTTTTAATGGCTTAGTTACATTTAATTTGGACCGGATAGTGATCTAGCATTGTTCTTGTTGGATGCTAATTGGGTCTTAAATACTACGTAACTTTTACATTACCTAAATAGGAAAAATTGAAATTGAGGTATTTAATTTTGAAGGGATCTATTTTTTATTTAAAAAAAATAAGAAAGAATTTTGCTATCACATGATGATAAGGAACAATTTTTTGTGATATTTCAATCCTCTTTTTGGCTTCTTGCACTACCCAATAATGGGTTACTTTCCCTTTTTAAATTTGAAAAAAATATATGCAAATTGCAAACTTATAGAATTTTTCAATATAATTTTGAAAATTTTAATTTTAAAATATTAAATTAATTTAATTTAATTTAATTAATTTTAAAATTCAAGTCATTAACTCTTTGATAGGAAAAAACGACATTGATTTTGAGATGAAGGAAGCACTATATAGTTTTATTTAGATTTTGTAAGGACTCTGGTCCAACTGTACGTTGAGGTATTATTCACTTCAACTTTAATCTGACAAGGATTTGTCCGATTTTTAACCCAAAGGACGTTGCGATCGTTAATTCTAAACTCATTCTTTTAACTTTCTTCTCTCATTTCGATGTGAGATTTGCCTAAGGTGTAATGTGTACCCTTCTTTTAGAGGTTTGTCCTTTGTTATAAGTGTCACATACACCCCTCATTGAAACTCAATGTCCTTGAGGTTTGTCCCACCATCATACTAAGATATAGTCCTGCTCAGATACCGTATATAAAGATCATGGTCTAACTGTTAAGGTATTATTATTCGTTTTCTGTCAAGATCCGCAAAGAACTTGTACATTGGGTTTAACTCAAATTTTGAAGTCTTCTTTACATTAAAGTTTTTTTTCACATACAAAATTTGTTTTTTCTTTCTTTTCTCTTTTTCATTATTCAGATCAAATGTCAATTATAAATAGCAGGCTTGCTGATGTTGGGCCGATAATCCGCTGGCTTTCCCTTTTTGGATCTTTAGGCTGATGGGCCTTGTACATTTTATTATGGGCCTAACGAATTATGGTTAAAAGGCCCAGATTTTATGAGGATCACATTAGACCATCCATTATTATCGTTCGTATTGTATCGGAAATGTATCGCAGTTCAAACTTCAGACCTCAAATCCTTAAAAATCTTAAAGTCTCAATTCTCAGGTGTGAATTTTGATTTTGAAATGGCTAAATTTGAGTATTTTGGAAATGATGGCTATATTTTAAATAGTAATTCTAAAAGCGTCTATCTATACACTTTATCCCCTTTCATCCTTCGTAATTTCTATCATCGTAGCTCGATCATTAAACAAGCACATCTCATTATTATCAGCCATTTCACTACTTATACTTTGTAGTTTACGTTAACTTTTACTTTGTTGGTAATAGCTGATTTTCCACCCCCATTTCCTCTTTTCCTATCTTCAATTTTCTTAAAAAATAAATACACCACACCTCACATCAAAAAACTACATCATACACAAGAAAAAAAATAGTAGAAACCACAAAATATGCACCTCTAAATGTGATTTTTCATATTATTTAAAAAAATTCTTATTAAAATATAACAATTACAATTCATTAAATATTTAACGATAACTAAAATTATTTTATCTTAAAAAATTTAAAAATAATTAAAACTAGCTAGAAGTATATGACAAAACACTAAAATTGAAATATAAACTCCACTTAAAACATTTGCTATTTTTTATTTTAAAAAAAAACATTTTAAAAAAAAATTATTGTTTTTTTTTTTTAATAGAGTGGTACTGGCATCAAAAGAAGTCACTGGTAAGTCGTAATTGTTCTTGAACAGCAAGCAATCAATTTCAGAAATGGCGACTCTGTAACCCCAACCTCACGAAACTCATTCAAGGGTTTTTTCTTCTTACCTCAATCTACAAAATCTTCTTTGGAGGTTTCTGTATTAGTACCTTTTTTCAGATTCTTTTATAAACCCTAGAATTTGATATGAAAGAAGAAGAAAGTGGGCCGCAAAATAGAGAGTTATATGCATTGCTTCATATATCTCCAGAAGCTTCTGATGAAGAAATTCGAAAAGCTTATCGTCAATGGGCTCAAATCTATCACCCTGATAAATATCAAGCTCTTGAGGTATTCACAGTCCACACTCTCTTTACTTTTTTTTTTCTTTTGATTTTCCATGTATTTTTTGGTGCTATGCTTGTTTATAGTTTGGGAATCCTTAATTTGTGTATTTGGAGCTTGAGCTCACCTTCCGGCTTCAACCTGAATTAAAGGATGAATTATGTGTTATTGGTTAAATTGGGCCTGTATAGAACAGAAGGGATACATATAGTTGATTTCAACTAGTTTTGAGAACCCTTAATTTGTGTATTTGGAGTTAAAAGGGTAATTCACTGATGCGTTCGGGTCAGCTTGAGCTCACCTTCGGACTGCTACCTGAGTTAAAGGATAAATCATGTATTATTGGAATTAAATGAACCTGTATAGGACTGAATGGATACATATAGCTGACCTGCAAGGCTCCAACTAGTTTTGAGAGTCCTTAATTTGTGTATTTGAAGTTAAAGGGTAATTCACAGTTGTATCTGGGTCAGCTTGAGCTCACCTTCGGACTGCTGCCTGAGTTAAAGGATAAATTGTGCTATTGGAATTTATTGTGCCTGAATAGAGTGGAAGGGATACATAGGAGGAGTCATATAACTGATCTCTGACTAGTTTTGAGAATCCTTAATTTGTGTATTTGGAGTTAAATGATAATTCACGCTCGTGTTTGGGTCAACTCGAGTTCACCTTCCACATGCTACATGTATTAAAGGATAAATTATGTGTTATTGGAATTAAATTGGGCCTGTATAGATCTTAAAGGATTCAAATAGCTGATCTCCGAGTAGTTTTGAGAACCCTTAATTTGTGTATTTGGAATTGAAAGGGTAATTCACGGTTGTATTCGGGTCAGCTTGAGCTCACCTTCTGCCTGCTACCTGTTAAAGAATAAATTTTGTGTTATTGGAATTAAATGGGCTTGTATAGGACGGAATGGATACCGACGATTTGTATAGCTCAACTCCAACTAGCTTGTGGTTGGGGCTGAGTTTAACATTTTGATATGTTTTGTAAATGTTCTAGTTTTAGGGAACCCTGGTTTGCCTATTTTCCTTAAATGATGAATTGTTTAATGTGGGAATGAAATGGGCCTGAATAGAGAACTAGTTTTTAGAAAAGACTAGTTTGCGTATTTTTCCTTTAGGGATAAATTTTGTAGTGTTGAAATGGGTCTTGATTAGATGGAATGTATACATATAGCCTCCATCTAGTCAACTTCAACTAGTTTTCCATAAAGTAGCAGTTGCTTGATTGATATGTATGAACTACCGCTAGTCTTGTTTTTGCCTTTGATATGGTGGAAAGTCACTGTGCTTGCTTTTACCCAATTTTCTTCCAGGTATTTTGCATTGCAATTGTCATATTTATTCTTTTCTCCATGCTTTTGTTTTTGCATTGCGATTGGCATATTGATTAGATATAAATTCAACTTTTCTCCATGTGATTAGGCAGTTGTGAATGTTTGACTTTGTATCCAATTTGGAATTTGGGTGCTTAGTATTCGATTTACCATCATAAAAGACAAAAAGAAACTCACATCCCGTTGGCTCATTCATGTACTTGTTTAGTGGAGGGAGATTTAATATTGACTGAATTTTGTTGTCCTTGGTACATGTTTTGTGCAATGGGACTAATAGCTTGTTAGCTGGTACTATATTCAGGATCTTCCTTAAAAAGTAGGACCAAGATCATAAGTATCAATTGCTGGTGCTTTCAGGTTCAGAGTCATTATACAAGTGATTCCTGCTGAGATTTCTACATATTGATCCTTGTGTAATTACTGCTCGAGTCTCTTCTAAAAGCTCTGTTCTTTAGCCTAATAAAATAGGGTAGAAGAGAGGAAGTGTCTTTTCAATGGGGAAGAACGTGGTAGAAAACTCAATAGTTGCCACCTCTTCAATTTTTTTGCCCTTTGTAGTCTCCAGGATGGGGGATGGGGAAAACATAATACTGAGTTCAACAGAATCTATATCATAGATTTATGCAACAGTGCCAATAGCAGGAAGAAATTTGTACTTGTCTAGATTCCTTGTTTTCCTGCTTATGATGGTCAAGTTAATGTCATATATCACATGTTCTGTCTTATGGGATTGGTAGGGAAGGCTTCATAAGTACTATATTACATTTTTGTTATTTGGCAAACAACCATTATTATGGTTCAGGTGCCTTATCTATCTGAAAACTAGGACCTAGATCTTTCTTATTGCAGTGATTGGGCTATTAGGTTGTGAGACATTATATAAGTGGTTTCTTGAGATTACTACGTTTTGCTCTTTGTGCAATTATTGTTTGAATTTATTCTAGAAACCTTTTCTCATTAAGGAATAAGGTTACAAGAGAAAACTGTCTCATAATGGGGAAGAATATGGTAGAAACTCAGTTTTTCATGATATTGAACTTGTTTTCTCCTCTTAGTTCAGGGGGTTGGGGATATCGCAGTGAGGTCAAGAAAATCAATATTTTTAAAATCTTAGCAACATTATTACAAGATATTTGATAATTGCCAACTGTTGGAAGTAGCTTGTCTGGCTTTCTTAATTTCCTGATTATGAAGGTCAAGTTGTGAGTATATAGTGGCATATTTTTCCTGTTTCAGATGAAGGAAATTGCAACGGAGAATTTTCAACGAATATGTGAAGCTTATGAAATTTTATCAGATGAGACGAAAAGACAAATATATGACATATATGGTATGGAAGGGATTAATTCTGGTCTGGAACTTGGTACAAAGCTGAACAAAGCTGAAGAGATCAAGGAAGAACTTGAAAGACTACGTCGTCAGAAAGAACTTCAAAAGGTTGCAGCGCATCTGCGACCTTCTGGGTCAATTATGGCAAATCTGTCATTGCCACAGTTTTTAGAGGGTGATGGCATTATGAAAGGGTAAACATATGTACTTCTTTTGTATTTCTATGTCTTAATTGCTTTTGTAGATTACGATGACCATGTATATATGTGTGACTAGGTAATTAATAATCCAATAGCATGGCATAAGCCAACTATTCCATCTATCACATTGTACATGTTAAACTTCCTTTGTCCTTAATCCTAGATGAATATGCGAAGCCATGTTCCTTTATGTAACTTGTTGATAAGTAAATTCCTTTTAAGTATGTAATTTATCATTTTTGTGGGACAACCTGCAAAAGAATGGTTCTAAGCTGCCCACACGAATGCTGGTGGATTTGGAGCTAACAAGCTTATGCTTTAAATTCTTTTAGCTTCAATGTGTGCTTCTATGACATAGAAGTGAAGCAAAATCAGGTTTGAGAATTGTACCGTGAAGCCGAAAAGATTAGAAACCGATCTTGAGGAATCCTTGTTGTGAGTCCCTAATAAACTATCCAAGGGTTGTTTAAATTTCAAGAAAGGTAAAGACCATTAAACATATTCAAGAGTCGCTCTGCATTCTTTTGTAAAAGTCTGGTCCTAATTATCTTCCTTAACAGCTTTTGGCTACCTCTTCAAGAGATTTCAGCTGTCGTGATCCCATTATATGTGCACTTCAGTTACTTAATACATTACACCGTGTCAACAGAAGTAATGACCTGAGCAGCCTGTAGGGTTATAAACTGCAGAATTGAGCTGCTCTAGTGGAATATGCATTGTGTTGCTAGCACTACTGTCAATTTTTGTTCAGAAGCACCAAATTTTATTGTATTGAACAATATTGCAACACTAATGCTTAAGCTTGTTTAGGCATAGTTAGCAATATATTTCTAGTATATTTTTAATTATTTTGTTTGTTTGTTCCTTTACATGTTGATCATTCAGCAAGTTGAAGTTTTTCTATATGATTATTCAGCAATGCCTCTTGATGTTACCTCATCTTACCTTACATGTTTTTGGGCCTGATTGCCAGGATGGCTATGGCTAGTGAAGTCCAGTCTCAGATATCCAAAAACAATGCTGTTGCCATTGGTGGAAATCTGGCGGTTAATGGTAATGCCGGCGGTGGTGCTGCATCTGTTGTTTTTAGGCATCAAATGTCATCAGTTTCGTCAATAGAGTTTATGGGGTCTATGGGTTTGAGAGCATTACTAGGAGTACAAACAACTCGGTAGGATGATTCATTTTGCTATGTGTTGCAGATCTCAAAAATTTTAGCCAAATATTGACCTGGTCTTTGTCTCATCAGTCATATATCTGTTCACTCTACGGCAACAATGGGTCTTGCCATGTCTTTAAGAGATGGTTCTGTTAATCTCTCCAACACTTGGACTCGCCAGCTATCTGATACCGCTCATGGAAATGTAAGCTGTTTTTGAGTTGATACATATCTAGAAGCTTAAAAATATTTTTTCATAGTTGCTACTATTCTTTATGCTTCGTGCCTGCAACTTAAGTCAGAAGATTGATGATCTTTTGGACCATAGCATTCTGGAACATACTCGTTTAGGGGCTGAGGCATGAAATTTCCGTGCATCTCGCATTACTGATATTCACTCATTCTTTTTGACTTGTCAAGAAAATCTTATATTTTTCCGTTTCCCCTTTCACTTTTTTTGTGCAGATACATCTTTCATTAGGTCCTGAGTCATCTATAGCTGTTGGATGGCAGAGGAAGGAGCAGAAAAGGTCTGCTTCTGGAGAGATCAAGGTTCCACTTTTCTGCTCTAGCCCTAAAGACATCTATCATTTGATTACATTCTCTTATAAAAGTTAATTTAAGAATTCTTGTTTCCTATTTAAGACTTGCCCATATCATCATTGTTTATTCTTGAATTGAGTAATTACTGGCTGACACTTTCTTTGATCTGGTTATGAGGGATTCTGTACTTGTGTTTTGAAGTCCACACGAACTGGTTAATGCTCTAGATATTTTCATTGGTTTTGTTAAAAACAGATGAATTTGTCTCAACTCTCACCTACCTGTTGATATAGAATTAGGACCCCTTAATGGTTAATTTATCATTTACTTCTTGGCCCACAACTTACTTTTTTCTGGACAAGTAGACAACACACCAATTAATTGTAAATCCAGCTGTCTAGTAGACTACAGAGCATAATCTCCCTACATCTGAGTAGGGCTTTTTTATTACTTGTGTCAAAAAACCTTAACAAGTTTTTGGATTAAATTTAAATGGTTATTTAGGTTGCTATGTTACTTTAGTATCAATTGTTTGGTTTAGTATAGTTTTGAGAAAAAATATCTGTACAGAAGTGAGAAGCTTCCTGATTAAAATAAAAGAAGTGACATTACAATTTGTATTTAAAATTAAGAAAAAGAAAGAACATGCACTTTTAGTTTTAGCAGTTCTCAAATATTCTGCTGCCAAAATCTGGGAAATGAACTTGTGTAGATTGGTGCCCCTTGAAATGTGCCGTTACAGTGGAATGTTCCCTAATAAAAAAGAAAGAAAGGAACTCAAACTGTCCAAACTGGACAAGCTGGTCAAGTTCTATTCAAGATTTTTGCTTGGTTTGTTCTTTAAAAATAAGATTATGATTTCTTCTGCTCTTGCTCCCACATGCATTAGTTTGTTTTAGAGCTGTAGATGTTCCACAAAGTTCGACTAGCGTACTAGCAAGAACAGGGAGAAGTTACCAATGATAGTATTGTATTAGGTTCTGTAATAACGTGACCTGTTCATGTTCCACCCTCTAATTTCCCTTACTTTCGCGTGAGAAGAAATAGAATGCTATATATATGTTGGGCCACTCCAAACATATTTCAGAACTATGAGTCTATTTGTGCATATAATGCAAATATAACATACTTGTAACTTCATGTTCTGTCAAACAGACTTTTCCCACTTTAAACAAATTCAACATGAGAAGTACATTTGGTTCAAATGATATTAAGCGGCATTAAGTCATTAACCTGCCTTCAAACAGCATCTTAGCATTACCAATTTTGAGAGACTTCGAGTATTCTTTTATCTATATATAATTTGCATCCAATGAAATGCAGCTAGGGACAGGGTCATTTGGTGCAACGGCTAATTACACCCACCGCTTTTCCACGAAATCCCACGGGCGTATCGCAGCCAGAATCGGAAGGTTCATTGATGTTAATAATTCCTCATTTTGAATAGTATTCGACGTATTGCTGTTACTGTTTTAAAGTTGAAGGTCCTAAGCCTTGACATTCTGTACTTGTTTGCTTAAATAAACTAAACGATCTGTGGTCTGAATAAGCTAATGAATGCCTGGTACACGTGATGTGTTGCAATTCCTTTTTAGATTTATTTTGTTGAATGATCAGACCTCTCTGATCCTTGTTCATCTCCACGTATCTAGTTTTGGATAGTGCACATGGTAATGGTGATGACTAAGGTGCTTTATAGAAAATAAAAAATAAAAAAATGGTGATGACTAAGGCCTAACTTTTACCTTATCAAAACAAAAATGGTGATGACTAAGGCCTAGTACTCGATTGTAGCTTGAGTGAGTCAATACATAACTTGCATTAGCTATTGTTTTAAATCCTTGTTTGTAATCAGATTTCTGTAAAAGCTGGTTATATAAGCGATTAACAATATTTTCATGATCGTTCACTTTGTTATTCCCTCAATTTGTTCTGGTATTAGTTAAACCATTTAAGAACTTCTGGGAAGAGCAAACCTGCTAGTGTCTTGGAAAAAAGGCATCATATATTTCTGTCAAAAGATGGTTATATAAGCAATTTCTCATTTTCTTCTTGATTGTTTTCTTTATTATCCCATCACATTTCTTCTGGTATTAGGTAAAACTTTTTTACCAACTTCTGGAAAGAGCAAACCTCCTAGTATCTTGTAAAACAACTCCTCATTGCATCTTTAAATCAATTGAAATTCTTTGTATCGAACCAGGAATGGCATTTTCTTGGATTTTCGGCTTGTTTTTTTATATGTTCCCAGAGAATCGTATGTTCAAGTTAAGCCTAAAACACCATAATCCAAGTTACTGGATTTATCTTCATGCACAAAATTTCATGTTCAATTGGTAGCCTCTTCTCAGGACATTCTATATTATATTGCAGTACTGCACTTGAACTAGAATTGGGAGGTGGAAGAAAAGTATCTGAATTCAGTACCATTCGGATGCTGTACTCTGTAGGAATTCAGGTATATATTGGCAAACTAACTCCTTTCACCCCTTCCCAAAGAAAAGAGGAGTGGTGCCTACTTCCGTCTATGCTTTTGTTAGACATGTTCTACAATTCTTTAGAAGTCATTATTGCAAGGTTGCACATGATTTTCATGTTTTTTTACACCTCATATCCTTTTTTTCTCACAGGGGATCTTTTGGAAGTTTGAGTTACATCGTGGGGGCCAAAAGTTGATTGTTCCTGTAAGTAGTCTCAACTTGTGCGTATGTGCGTTATTTTGAGGTTTCATTCTTTTATCTTTTCTTTCTTTTTACTTTTCGGTTTGCTTGTTCATGTGCATGCACGTGTGTTCGTGACTTTGGGTACATATTCCCCAGAATTTCTTGCATCAACAGTTGCTTCTTGATCATGATCTTTATCAGGCACTTCCAAGATGATCAGGAGTCAATAATGATCTAGAATTATAACGAACCTAAACTAAGGCAAGATCACTTATTTTAAGAATATAGTACGGTACCTCAACGCGTTGAACTAATGAAATACTATATCCTACAGCAAAAACTAGATTTCCTACTTGAGGAATTGGATATTATGATGTTAACTAATTTTGATTGGATAATTGTTCTGATGGTTTCACCAAAATTAGGTATGCGTTTGGCCATGAAAAAATTCCAATGTTTTTTCCGGAGTTGAACTCCGGATAACATGTTTGTCCATATTTCTACTTGAAGTAGAATTCAAGAATTTTCAAGAATTTGAAAACAACTAAACGAGAACTTCACTTTTTCACTCCAAATTACTCACAAAAGTAAAAAAACAACTCCAATTTGTATTTATGGCCAAACACAACTCCAATTTTCAAATATCATTTTTCATTTTGAAAACAAAAACTATTTTTTTCAAATTTCACAATGAAACATGTCCAAACGCCCACTCAAAAACTATGATTTAATCCAACTTGGTGAAACAATCAAAAAGTAACACAACTATAACCGGCCAGTTGAAAGTTATTTGGTTGTACTGTAACTTGTAGATAGGAGTTGCAAATTAATTGGTACATGTAGGTGAAAGGTTTTGCTTATATTTCAAACCTAACTTCATTTTTGCATTCAATGCCATAAACCACGGCGAAAATGATAGAGCATTAATCTATCTCGGGTTAAAAGACGCTTTCTGGGCGGATTCTACGGTTTACCTCTAAGCGAGGCATCCTTGAAATGCCTTGGGGTGGCAGGGCGAGCATGTATTGCGGGGCATTTGTTCGAACTGATCTGTCTGGAGTCGCTTTGAGATTATTCAGAAGGTCTCTAGTTCTGCCTAGTCTAATAACCAATAAAATGAGTCCTAAAGAAAAATAACAAAATTTCTTTTGCTTTTCTTTGCCGTCTTTCATTAAGAAGCGTATGGAATGACATGTTTGAGCAACTATAATCTCTATGATCTGTATTCAGCCATCTAATGCACTGTTTTTAATCTACTTTCTTCCGGTGGTGTCCCCCACAAAAAATGACTTTTCTATGGATAGTGGATATTCTAAGTTCCTATAAATAAGTTAGCTCAAAGAACTTACCATTTATCTAAATATTATCTGTCTCAATCAAGATCTTCGTTGTTCACATAAGTGTTTTCATTTTTGCTACATCTCAATGGATGCAGGTATTGCTTTCTAGGCATTTGAACCCTATTTTTGCCACCGGAGCATTTGTGGTACCGACCTCACTGTATTTTGTACTGAAGGTTTGTGTTCTGTCTTCAGACTGACATTTGAAAAATTCTTTTCGGTCAATAGCTAACTACATGGTGGTTCTCAATTGTTCTCTGGGGGAATTTGCTATATTACTGCTTTCCTTGTATTTCTGTTATAGAATACTTAATTCGGTCGAGACAGAAATCCTAGTTCTTCTGATAAACATATCAATATCCATAGTGAGTTATGCCAAAACATTCAACTTCTTTTTTATTTGGTGACCTATGAGTAGGTTTACCTTGGTAGTTTTGCTAGCCATTTTAAAGATTTTACAATTGATGGCCCATATTGCATGGACTTATTTCCTTCCCTGGATGTTTCAAATATGTTTTACAGTAGTCACTGGTTTTGATTCTGAGTTGTTGGGGGGGGGGGGGTTCCTACTCCCTCATGGTGGCAATATGAGGAAATGTCTCCTCTAAATTATGACTTGCTAGGTTCGTAACTGCTCAGTTTCCATGACTGCCGATTTCTCTCTTGTTGAGATATCTTTTCCTTTACTCCCTCCGTTTCAATTTGTTTGTGTGGTTTTGACTTGCACGAAGTTTGAGAAAGTAAATAGACTTTTTAATCAATCTTGTCGTCTTAAACTAAAGACATGTAGAATGTACCAAAATGCCCTTTAATCTTGTGGTCGTAAACATGTCATGTGGAAACTTTGTATTAAAGAGTTGTCAAATTTTTTTAAGAGAATTCTTTTTTGAACGGTCTAAAAAAGAACGTAAGACAAACAAATTGGAACTAAGGGAGTACTATTTATTCTGAATTGTTGTGGGGCCTTGTGTTAGCAAAATGTATCCCATTGATTATACTTTATATTTTTCTTGTTTTCTTAGTAGCTCATTTTCTAGAACTTCCAGCCTCTCTTTTTGACTGTTTTTCTCTTCTATATTTGCAGAGATTTGTTGTGAAACCTTTTTATCTCAAGCGCGAAAAGCAGAAGACATCAGAAAATATGGATAAAACTCTTGGCCAGGTAATTATAAATTATACATAGTTCGGGTGACTGGCATTGCTGCTGCCTGAATTCTATAAATAGCTTCCCCTGTTCTTGGCAGCCAGACATTAGGATGTTTGATAAACAACTAGGCTTCAATCGCAAGCTAGTTGGGATTGGAACATAAATCCTCTCAATCCCCCGCTTGTACCTTGGGACATTCTGTTAGCCAACATTTTGTTTTCCACTTTAGTAGTTTCTAAGTGTTGATGCAGTTCGTTGTGCACTGCCTTTTCTGATATGATAGAGAATTTATATTGTTTCATCTGTGAAGCATTCTCATGGTTCTTTCCTTGGGCTTATAAATGGATGGTCCAATGTGAAGCCAACCTCTACTGCAGCTTTGCTCCTAACACACTACATTGTTGTAGGTTTGGGAGGCAAGGACGGCTGCTAAGAAAGCTCAACAACTATTGCAAAATGTGGCCAATAGGAAAAGAAGTAGACAGCTTGAAACAGGTGGACTGGTTGTTACAAAAGCACTGTATGGCAGTCATAAAGCTCTGAAGAACAGAAATCAAATAGAGGAAGTGAAAGATGAAGTGGCTTCTCAAATCATTGATGTCACTCTACCTTTAAATTTTCTTGTGAGCGACTCAGGGCAACTAAAGGTCCGTGTTTACATCGTCTGTTCTTAATAGATTTCTTTTTGTTATCAGTCTTAAGGATTCGTTGTTTCACATTTGATGCCTTATTGCTCTCTTCTTTTTAGTTTATATTACTTGCTTTAATTAGACTTCTCTTTGAACATCGTAAGCTATTTAGAGGTCATAAAGGAAAGAGAATTATAACAGCTGCAGTAGCTAAGAGAAGGTTAGGGACGTGGTTGGCTTAGATGACATAAATAGGAGGAGAAAGAAAAAAGATGGGCTATATGGAACACATTCATGGTATGTCAAGATATCTTCTTGGTGCTCCTCTTGTCATTTTGTGTGTTTGGCTTGAAGGAGTACTGGGACTTGCAAGATTTTGTGTTTCTCTGGCAGATTGACATAACCATTGTATATCATGAGGATTAGCCCATGTTTTAGGTTCGATGTGGTTAACGCATTAGGTTTCCGAGATTTCTCCTAGGTTGAATCCACATAGATAAAATTTTCCTTTAGTAGCAAGGAACACAATCGTTTAGTGTATTTGGAATGAAAGGAATCACAGATGTATTGATGAAAGCCTAACTCCAATCCATACTTCGGAGTTCGAAAGCTAGATGTTTAGTTAATCTCTACAGTTGGAATTTCCTTAAGCCTATATCTGTCCGAGTTGATTTTTTCGATTTTGTTGGCTCCTTGATCTAATTGACTGATCAACTGTTATGGAGCTAACGGTACTTAATTTTTCTACTTCTTTGCATCTCCTTGATGCCAATTAATGATATATTCGTACTACATAGAAAAATATGAACACAATTGACTATCTCATCTGTAAAAGCGACACGTCTGTTGTTTAATCAGTATTAGCCTATGGCTGTTAGTACTTTTAGTGTTTGGATGCTTTCTTTAGATTAACTGTTGAGATGAAAATAATTACATATGAACATATTTTTGCTTACATTTCACTAGTCATGAAACAACTAGCCAATATCTTGTTTGTTCAAGATGGTTTACTTTTTACCTATTGGATATTTCATGTCTCATTATTTATATGCAGCTGCACGATGGTGTAAAGAAATCAGGAATTATGGGATTTTGTGATCCTTGTCCCGGAGAACCGAAGCAATTGTATGTGGAGTACACCTTTGATGGTAACAACTTTGAGGTAAATCTTCTTCTTTCTATCTTTTTCTAATATTAGAAAACATCCCCTGTTAACTAAAGTTGCTGTCAAAATATTAACAGGTCATTGTTGACGATTTCAATGAGTTGCTTATACCCCAAGAATCACACAGAATTTGATGACAAGTGAGCTGCTGAGTCTCCGTTTTTTCACGTCACTGAATATAGATTTAAGGCTGTTGATTCCTCCAGATGAGTATGATAGTCAATTGGAGAAATTTAAGCAACCAATTGAGAAGACTTGGTTACCTCTTCAAATTTTGCATCAATTGCTATGCCTCTGAAGTACTCTTTGTTCAATGTTACTGCCCGTCGCTTCCCTTCTTGTCCTCCTTACCCTCTAAACCAACAGGAATAAGAGCGTGGGAAACTAGCAGAAAGGAATAGAGTTTTCGCACCAACCCTAGCCTTTTAAAATGGGATGCAGTTCCTTAGGGTTTTGGTTAAAGATTACTACAGAGTGTACTCTATTTTGACAAAATAAAGGCAGTCTAGCGATATCTTATTCTTTCACCATTAGACTATTTGGTGAACTCCTTATATTCTGTACCACAACAGAGAGCAAAACTGGTGCATCGAAAGAGTTGATGCCTCAGAAACAGAAGAGTTTTAACAAACTTTTGCTTTCTCATTTGGCCTCACTAGTTGTTTTCACACTTGTGCAACTGTTCATTACAAGATTCTTCATTTACCAAGTTATAACACTCTGCATGTATTCTAAAAATATGATCATAGAAGGTTAGCAATATCCAGCTTTAAACCCTGACAGGAGCAGCAGATTGAGGATTCAACTGGCAAAATAATGTGAGATTTGTTCCATTCACGGTGCATTATATCAACCATAGCTTCTTTTTCCTCTTCTGATCAGGTAAAAGTTTATATCAATCATAACATTCAGCAAAGTCTTTCTGCAATATATATATATATATATAGAGCCCGGTTTTGACCTTGTCCTCTATATTTTAGGAGGTGTTTTTGCGAAAGAAACACTTGCTGATAGTTTAATTTGCTAGTATCCTAAAGGCCTTAAGATTATAGTAAATGGTTTCGGAGCGACTACTTTTCTCATTATAAACTGGTGCTTGCTGGGAGAAAAATAACAAAGTTTAGACGCTCTTGTACTGAAAGTTAGAATATTGCAAGTTTCCGTAACAAGCTATATGATCCAAGTTATGGAGAATTTTTGAGTTATGACGATCCAATATGATTTGTGACTAATCCAACATGACAGCTAAGATTGAAGTGACTTAATTTTCCATCTTTACAAATAATTTAAATTTTAAGATTGCACTTTTTTCTCTAACGTAGGTTCTAATCGACACTTATTCATACAAAGGTGGTTCGAAACTTACTATTTTTGGCTCGAACTATGTGTGTGTATGTAACGAAAAATAAGATCCACTCATTTTGAAAATTTTGAATTTTGGATTCACCTCTTTAATAATGTACACGGTGACACTTGGCAAAACCAGAAAAGAGGAAAGCTGTCGCATTTAAGAATAGAGTGGAAGATATCAAAGAGGGACAATTGTTGCACTCTCTTTTTCCTCTTTTGTTGGTAGTGTATTAGCTGGTTGATGTTGCCATTACGTGACAGTATTCTTCAGTAGCACCATAACCTATTAGCTCACAAGCATGGCATGAAGATAGCCTGGATACAGCTCTATAAAGTTAAGTACTACTTCATTATCATCATCTTTATATTTGGAGTCGTCTTTGATGGGAAGCGTTTTATTCTCAAAGTAAGTTCCAGTTTCAAAATGGATACCGAACATTGGGTAGAAATCACAAACAGAAAAAAGATCATGTCTATTTTATGTTACATTATTTATCAGCTAGGTATTGGACTATTGGATTTGAACCACTGCTTCTCCTTATTGTCGTGAGCGGATCTGTCGTCCTCCTCATTATAGTCCTCCTGGAATCCAGAGCCCCAATCATGGCTACTAATATAGTAAAACTTCAACAACAATAATTGCACACTAAAAGAAACGTAATTAAGAAGCCCCCTATGGATTTGTTTTTCTTAAAATAGCCACATGAATGGTTTCTATTGCTAGTAGAGTTGGGCCGAATAGTTATGGCCACTTCTATGAAACAATTAGCTGGATTACTATATTGGAGAAAATTAATCATTTGCATGGAGATAGCGTGTGTCATATAGTACCTCCGTTCAATATTTTTAATTGTCATGATTTCCATTTTTAGAGTCAAACTATAATAACTCTGACCAACATTTTACTATATATTTTTTCATCATATTGATATGCGAAAAATTGTAATTTATAGTATTTTTGTATAGTTTTTTGAACTTTAGATATAACGATACTTCAAGCCCGCGGACATACCCTGAAACTTTAGGTTAAATCCATTTTTGGATCACCTTTTTCGGGGTTAATATGACCTTCTTTCCTATGCATTTCTTAGGGATTTTGGGTATGCCACCTCGCATTCCAGATTATCCAGATGATTCTCTTGAAAAGCTTGACTTGCAAGCGGAGAATGATGAGTCTCATCCACTTTTTGGGCCGGCTTCGTGATTTTATGCTTTGGAAAATGCTCTTGTATCGCTGGGCAAGTCTAAAGGTGATTTTCACATGGATAAATTTTTGGTTATTCATTAAATATGGCTTTTTAAAACGGCTATTTGTTCAATTTACCCTTTGAAAAAGAATAATAAATACTTCATCAATCTTACTGATTCAACTCAAGAGTCATTCTTATAAATCACCTGTTATTATTCATGTTCATCAATTTTAAATTCTGAATCCATTTAGGAACGTCGACAACCAAAAGTTTTTGAACCAAGCTCATAATTGTCCTTTTTGTTGTAATCCAAATTAATGAACCCATGTAGGTCCACACGTTGACGGCAAAATTCTTGGTAGTTGAAGCTTCCAATTATTGTGTTTAGTTAAATAATATACTTAACAAGGATAATCATATTAATTATACTGATGAATTCTTAGGCCTTCCTAGCTTATATTATTAGTTCAACTAATCTTCTCATAATTAGTAGATAAAGAATGGATAAATATGAACCAATAAAGTAACATTTTTTTATGAATAGATTATGGATAGAACAGTAAAATTTGGAAAGTGAGTTAGGTAAGGGATTACCAACAAGTTGAGTATTATTAGTCATTAAAGCATCATTTTAAAAATATGTACTCAATTATTAGGAATTTCACACTGGGATCCACCAGTTTTATCAGTAGTACTACTTAATTGACTGATGATTATATTTGGCAATATAATACTGGATTAGTTAAGATATGTTTCTTCATATTAAATACATTTAGCAAAATACGCTTTATAGGCTTTGGTACTCCTTTTTCTTTTAACAAAAATGGAATCAGTATATAACTTACATGCATCTCAATTATTTCACCAGATATACTTTCCATAAATGAAGTTATCGAGTGATTTTGTATCCATAGAAAATTGATAAATAGATATCTCACTTCGTTGTAAACTGAACTTAGTCAAGCAATAGAAGCAGAAAAAAAAGAGACTTTCTTTACACATAGATGGACTATCTTTAGCGAAATTGAGCATGAAGCGGGAAGGGATTCAATCAATTTTTTTCATCGAAAAATCACACTATATATATAAGGTTAATTATTATGTATACATATTGGCGATGAATTCCTTAATGAAAATTCCATATCCGCCGCTCAAATATGGGAGTCCGGAGCAGGGCAAAAAAATTTGATAAAAATTTCAAAAGGACACATCAAATTTTATTCTAACCAAAAGGGCAAAATCGCTACTGACGTAGCAATTTTGTTTTGACGCCGTTAACAGATCAAAATCGCTGCCCTATCAGCGATTTTATCCAATTTTTATTTTTATTTTTTCAGAAAATCGCTGCTTGTGCAGCGTTTTTGCGATTTTTTTTAAAAAAAATTAAAATCGCTGCTAAACATTTTTTATTATTGAAAATCGGCAGCGATTTCCGTTAATATTTTTTTTTTAAAAAATAGCTGCTGTTGCAGCGTTATTATAAATTTTGTGGATTTTATTTTTAGAAAGGCAACGATCTTAGTGGAATTTTTTTAAAAACAATTCCACCAAAATCGCTGCCAAGTTTAAATAAAATAAAAAAATTCCACAAAATTTATAATAACGCTGCAACAACAGCTATTTAAAAAAAAAACATTAACGGAAATCGCTGCCAAAAATTTTTAATTGTTTTTATAAAAACGCTGCCAAAAAAAAAATCGCAAAAACGCTGCACATGTAGCAATTTTCTGAAGAAAAAAAAGGTTGAATAAAATCGCTGATAAGGCAGCGATTTTAATTTATTAACGGCGTGAAAACAAAATCGCTACTTCAATAGCGATTTTACCCTTTTGATTAGAAAAAAAATTGATTACCCTTTTAAAATTTTTATCAATTTTTTTTTAACCCTTTAGGCTCGAGACTCTCAAATATGGTGTACCTTTGTCCTATATGCTATTCAATTTTAGTTAGATTTGTAACATAGTAAGTATTTTAATAGAATACGACAATCTTAAAAAGAAAAAGTAGTAAGGGAGTAGGAAGATGTGGACAACACTTGAGAGTTCTTGTTCAAAGTTAATAATGCAATATAGGTATGACAATAATCATGAGTCATAATCAAAATACTTCACCACCTAACTCTTAGTTTTTGGTCTCCATTAGCCAACCCCATACCATATCTATCTATAAATCTTTCTTTCTAGTAAAAAGTTTATTTATTTTTTATTTCTCACTCGATGTTCGAAGTCTGCAGATTAAATTTGGATCTCATATTATAGGGTCTATTTGGGGTGGCTGCATACCTAGGGTTTGAACCACAGACTTCTCGTTAAGGGTGAAACAATTCCATCGCTACACCATAACCATGTTGATCTAGTAAAAAGCATTAATATGACTTTTAGATGCAAGTGTTTGTCCTCATCATATCCTTCTCAAATTCCATTGATGTGATAAGACATATTTTGGTCTTACACACACATCAAGTATATAGAAATTTCACATAATTGGATGGTCCTTTGACCCCAAAAGAGAATAATGCTTTGGTCGGTTATTCATTGAAATTTTTGTAGGAGTATATATCCATCTTATTAATTATATATATGTCAATGGGGTTGTGATATAGAGTTGGGTAAAATCAACAAAATTGAGTAGTTCCTTTAATTATTGATGGACCAATTTGATGGCCATTGAGCAACTTATTTGGGAAGAAATTAAAGTAAAGATACTTTATGTCAAGTAAAGTGCGGCCCAATGGTCAGTGAAGTAGGTTGAAAAATCATGATATTTTTAAATCTCAACCGAAACAATAATATTAGGTAATTTTTTTATTTGTCCAAGTCTTGATGGATAAAATTACTTGATACTCGTACTAGTGAGAAATAATAGGTATATCATGAAATTAATTGATATGCGCTCAAATTAACCCTAGCACCGCGTTTAATGAAAAAAACACATCTTGATATAAGTTACTTTCTTTCTTAATGAAGAAGGAGGAAAAATGGATAAGATTATTTCATTCTTAATCAAAGATCTTGTATTTGAGCCCTGAAAAAATAGAAGAAGAAAAAACTCCGCATGAAGTATCTTTTTCTAATGAACTTTACACAACACAAGTTCAAATTAATCAAGAATACTCGAGACCTTAAATCGAATACCAGACATCGAACGACAAATTAAAAAAATGATATTATATGGTAGTGACAAGTTAGAGACAGTGAGTGAGGACACTAGATTTGAATGTCCAAAATAAATGGTCCAATGACAAAAGAGAAAAAAAGGATAAAACAAGATGGGTTTAAAGTGTACCTTGTTATTAAAATGAGGGTCCTAATTTCTGAACTTAGAAAATATCCTTAAAATGGGCCCTACATAGAGGATTTGGCAGGCAGCACAGTGTAAGGTGCCACGTAAGGAATCTTATGTCTTTATCTGTTTGATGAGCTGGAAAGTGGGCCACCACTATACTCAATAGTTTCTAGCCTCTTGTTATTCAACGCAAAAAATGAGTTTCTTTAAGTTTTATACTTTCTCGGTCTCATTTTATGTGACACTTTTTCGATTTTAAAATTCAAATAAGTTCATCTTTAACCATAAATTTTTCATAGATTTTTTAAATATTTTGAATTTAATTATTGCGACTTATAGTACTTTTTACGTAGTTTACAAATATATAAATTTCAATTAAAAAAATTTGAAGATTTCATGCACAAATTTCAGATCAAACTTAAATTGTTTGACTCTCGAAAAATGAAAAGTGCCACATAAATTGAGGGAGTAGTAGCTTTATACAATAAAGTTTTTTTTAAAAAAAAAAATCCCCTCCATCCCACCCCCTTAAAAAATAAAAATAAAACTGTATTTCTATGCCTAGTAAATTATAACAAATGATCTTGTAAATTTAATATCTACAAAAAATAATAATCATAAATTGCTAGGTGGTACCTCTACGATCTATCATCTTTATAAAATGAAGACTTTCTATTAAAGATTAATTAAAATTGCAATTGCAAAGTAATTTCAATTGGAATAAATACAATCTAGCTCTTGAGTGGACATCACAATAATTTTGGTTGGTTATAGACAACATAAATTAGGGTTGGGGGGGGGGGGGATTAATATGATTAATTCATGGTGGGAAATGTCATCATCAATATTCAATGGGTTATTAGTAGAATGAAGTGACATTGAACTCAAGATCATTGGATATAGAGCAATAGTTGTCCCTATAGCCATTTCATTGGAATTAGGTTCATGAACCTTGTAATTGCTCCTCTCTCTTTTTTCATTCGATGTTCGATACTTTATTGAATCCCTGACTAATTTAGACTGCGCAAAACATATTCTGGAGATGACGCTTTCAACATATCTTTTTCTTCACTTATTTGAGTTCTTGTTGGTTATTAGAGGAGAGAGGTGTGGGTGTAGGTAAATATTGGGAGATTTTCTTATAATTAGGCATAAGTTGAATTAATAGTGATGACAACCAAGGCAAATATATACGTAATTTAGTGATATCAATGAAAAATCACGACCTATATTTTTGCAGGAATGTCCTAGGTTTATCAAAATAAGTAAGAGTCGATAAAATTCAGATTATAACAATTGTAATATAGAAATCCCTCTTCAAATTATCCTTAACTAAAAAATCATACGACACATAAGCATGAAACATATTCATGTGTTACGCTTAATATTCATTACTTATTTTTTAAATTATATTTCTCAAACATAATTGTTTAAAGGAGCGTAAAATGTAAACTGAACAAATAAAAATAAACGAAACTTAGTTAACATTTGCTTTCAGCTGCAATAAAAGATCTGTGAAATGTCTTTAATTTTGGGCAATGAATAGACTCTGTGCTCTTAATACAGCTCATGCCATTGATGATACTCTCTCTTATTGTATGACCTTGACATGGTTGACTTTCTACTAATTTTAATTTTTTAAAATTTATTTAATTTAAAGTTTTGGCCTGACATTAAATAAGTTCAAATATTCCCTGGGTTGTTACCTGTCCAAAGATTTAGGCTTATCCAATCTTGATTCATCTCACTGATATTTTATCGTTCTTTTTTACTTGTTTATTTTAAATTTTGTACATTTTTTTAATAGATAATAAATAATATAAAATATTTTATTATAAGTAATAAGATATAGTAATTGTTATGTATATTTAGGTTTTGAAAAATGATTTGAGAATAAGTAATTAGTATTTGAGGATGAAATTTGGAGAACTTTTTTCCTTCATATGCTAAACAATGACGAAATAAGAATTCTCATTAACACTGTTCAAAATATGAAAAGTAACACACACAAAAAAGTTAAAGGAGGTTCAATATCTATTATATATACATAAAAATAATAATTATAATAATTTATAAACAATGAAATTTTCTGCTGAAATAGTTAGGTTCGAATGAACCATTTTGATCCTACTGGGCTACACTCTTAATACTAAAAGTGACAAAGTAAAAAAAAAAAATATACTTCTAATATAATAAACAAGTAAAAGTAAACGGAGAAACTATGATTTCGTATTGAGCTGACTCATATTTAGTCTATACTTTGACTATAAAATTAACTATTAATACTTCAAGTTTGTACTGCTTTTTCATAATGAATAGATTCATATTTAGTCTCTACTTTGACTAGAAAACTAAGTATTAATACTTCAAGTTTACTCAAACGTCCTATTCTCCATTATTTATGAATTTAAAATCGTAAAAGATTTGATAAAACAAAAAGTCATTATAAGTCGAAAATAAATAAATTATGAGTGTTCAATTTATGACCCTTTTTTTCTTTTTCTTTTATGACTTTGACTTATAAGAATTTTTTATATTCACTAAATACGTAAATAAGTGAAAAAATATTTATAAGTTAGTTTGACTAACTTATACGCTTAATCAAACAACCCTTTAGTTATACAAAAGAGAAGATCCATATTGAATTGTTTCAAAAAATTGTTCACGTTATTCAAGATCATTGAAATCGTAATAATACTACAAATCTCTCGTTATCATTCATCTCTCCTTCATAAACTGATTATAGAAGATTTTAACTAATTTGGATTAGTTAAAATGTAAATATTTTAATTAAAAAAAGGACTCAAAATCTATAATTTTACCCACTTGCTTATACTAGAAGTGTCTGTGTTTGCTTTAGATCCATGTACTTGGATAAGCACAATTATATATAATCCCATGATAGATTTACATAGTCAATAATTGAAGGATATAGTATAAATTTATCCTATCAAATTTGACGTTATTTATCCCACATTCCAAGTAGAATAAATTATTCCAAAGATTATAATTTTGAAATTATTTAATCCACAAATCAAATGATTCCTAATATTATTGCATGCATAGAATAATTATTCTTATACTGATTCGTTTGGTATGAGGGATAAGAAATAATTAATTTTAGAATGAGTCCCTTTTATATTTAGTTGGAATTTTTGGGTAACTTATCTCAATATTATAATTTTTTCCCCTCATTAAAAATAGAATAACAATTCCAAGATAATTCGTTCCCTAATCAAACGAAAAAATAAGAGTGGGAAACGTTTAATATGAGACAAGAACGGTCAATTCAACTAGTAAAGATGCCTTTCCATTCAAATTCAATTACACAAGCCTTTGAAAATGTATATTTTTTTTAATATGCTAGTACTTTGTTCATTTTCAATTGAATATGATGTTTCACCCCAAAACAATTTGACCCCTTCATACATATTTAAAAAAAATCTTGTGAAAATGCACAAAAAAAAAGTTTCATTATGCTTCACTATAACTTTAAACCTATAGGAGTTATTTGATTCACAGATTAAGTTGTCTCGGTATTAAAAATATAATTTTATAATTTTTGAATTAATTTATTTCACTTTAAAAATATGATTTATACCTTTAACTAAACAAAGTATAAATTATTCAAATTTAATTTTGAAATATCCTTATTTTATCTCATAAACCAAACTAATGACTCACTATGTCCCAATTCATACAAAAACAAGTTATTGGGGACAACCTAAATTTCTTCATATTTTTTGTTTCATTTTACTTAACTCATATATTAAAATAAATATTTTAGCAAATCAAACAATTTTTTGTACTATTCTTAATATTAAATAATTATATACAATAATAATAGCAAAATTATAGTTCCTAAATAGTATTAATAATATTGATTTAATAAAATATACTTTTATTTTAAAAAATTAAAAATATATCAGGTCAATCAGAACTATATAATATAAAACGGAGGAATTATTAAACTATTTTAAATGACTTACACAAGGTTCAAAGAACTCAAGATACATCCAAATTATAATAGACATAAGAATATATTGGTGTCTAGTAAATTTTTGTTTTTTTTAACTCCATACATAATTAAATTTTGAATGGTGTATAGATACAAAATATTCTTACCACATAACAACATTTTATTTCATAAAATGTTTGTAGAAAGTGGACCAAAATGAAGTGGGGAATCCCCAATCTCCATCAATTTCATGTCTTTTCCTCCTACATAATGACACTATACGACTATCACAATTCACACCATTCCATACGCAAAGGCCCGTCCCCTCATTTGAAAGCATATGAGTATGGACGATATATCGTTGGTGTAAATAATTTTTATTTTTAATATCGAAGATAGAATTATAAAAATAAAATTGTAACGATAAAGGTGTAATACAAAGGGATAAAAAAAGGAGATTTCTTGTGTTTATATATAGAAAAATCTTGATAGTTTTTTTTGCGCTTCGTCACTCGATTTCGATTAATTTATTAATCCGCAGAACAAAAATTTAGAAAGGACCTGCGTTTCTTCCAACAAACACCAAACTTATTTTGAATAGATGAGTTCACGCCTTTTCAACCAATATTTTTGGCTATAAATGATGAGGTTTACTCTTAGTTTTCAGCTGAATAAAAAAAATTCTTTTGGCCAAAATGATATTTTATCTATATTATTTTACCTTTTTTTTAAAACATTTTTACCCTTTGAACTTTATTACATTTTAACTAAAAAATGAAAAAAAAAATCAGTTTATTTTAAAATAAAAAAGATATTATACACTTTTTAATTTTTCTAGCCAAATTCTGACCAAATTTTCTGACTATTAAGCATTATCCAATGAATAATTACTTCTTCTGCATATTTTCTTACACGTAAATATTGAGTCTTTGTGTGATTTGTTACAGACTTTTGAGTTTGTCGAAGTTACTAGAATATAAGTTACTGCTACACCACTAACATGTATATTCGTTTTATCTTGAGAGGAAATAATTCATGACATCGAGTACAGTAAGGTTAAATTTTCTTAAGTACAGACAGTGAATTATGTGATCTCAGATATATTTATCTTAAATAGTTCCTGATTTCTATTTCTAAAACTTTTCTAGTTTACTGATTTGAACATAGTAGAATAATACAAATTGTTCTATATCAAATATATTAAGGGTATATTTGGTCCTAAAAGCTTATTTATAATTATACGTATCTTTTAAATGATATGAGGGTATAAACGTTTAAAATTATAGTAGATGATATACCAAACCCCTGATGAAATGGAGTTATTAGGTCATGCAGTCACTTCCAAGTTGTTTTTACCCATTCTCTGAATTGTACGTTTCGTGCAAGCACCAAATTGGATTCACTTGTCTTTACTTCTCTACAACGATAGCATATTACTATTTACTCTACTTTTTACTGCTCCCTTCGTACTAAAGAAATAAGTATTCACTTTAATCATAGGATTTTTATTCGAGTCCTTTGAATATAGTCGTTTTTATTGAAGAATATTTTATCTTAATCAGTATTTTATGATACAAATTTGAATTAGAATTCGTTTGGATTGACTTAAAAAAAGTAATTTTTAAGTTAAAAATAAAAATTTAAAACTGATATGATTTTTAAATCAAAAAATAAAAAGTAGAGGAGACCTACTTTTGGTTTTTGACTTATTTTAAGTCATTTTTTACTTGTCAAAACTTTGCCAACTTATTTTAAGTTATTTTTGATTTATTTTAAATTATTTTTCATATTTGTCAAACACTTTCATAAGTAAAAAAAACAGACTTAAAAATAGGTTTGACAAACTTTTAAGCCAATCCAAACACTCTCTTAATCAGGTTGCCAAAAAAGGTTTCCAACATAGTGTGATTTTCCTTTTTACAAATGTTAAAATATTTATATGAATTTGGACTATTTGAGTTGAAGTTACAAAAATAACATTTGAAATTCGAGTTTAGACAAAGTTTGTAACATTGAATACCAAAGAATCTTCACTTACCCCATCATTATTTTGATTTGGGTCTTGGAAACCCATCTTCACTTGGCCAATCATGAGACAATATTTCATTAGACATAAAATTATCATTTTTTAAAAATAAAATAAAATAATGATTTGAAATAAATCATCTATTTGACTATAAATCATTCCATGTAAATTGTGATGAAAGAGTAAGAGCTCGTTTGAATCGACTTAAAAATTGATCAAAATTATTTTTAAAAGTATTTGACTTAATTAAAAATAACTTAAAATATAAGTTGTTGCACCAAATCAGCAACCTTACGAGTAGGAATGTTTTTTTTCCGAAATTTCAAGATACCATAATAACCTCTACAAATCACACAGAAAATATAAATCGCACTAAACAAGTGTTATACGGCAAGACATTGAAATGGATCGATTCGAGCCACCTTCAGACCAACTGAACCATCCTGAACCACAAGTAGGAATGTTTGAATTCAAAGAGAAAGGCTTTGGCAATTGGCAATGGCCCTCCTTTTTATGTACAATTAAAAGATTACTATTTCTCATAAACCCTCCCCTAAATCCTCACCAAACCAGTAGGAGCAGCAGCTTCGTCCTCTTCTCCTCTGCCACCTCCTTTATAAACCTCTGTTTTCTTCCACTCTTTTAAATACAACAAACAAAGCAAAATCTCTCTCTCTCTCTGAGTCTGTGTACATATAAGATAAGGTCCAGTACAGTTTTCAGCTGTTAATTTATTCATTTGAAAGAATACTCTGTTTTCTGCAAAACCTCTGTTTTCACCAACAATGGCTTCTTCTTGCTCTGTTTTCTTCACTTTTTTCGTTTTCATCTCTTTGTTCCTTTTCTATTCTGCTTCTGGAACGTTGGTTTTCCCTTTAAAACATTCTTTTTCAAGAACCCAATTCAACAGTACTCATCATCTTCTCAAATCCACCACCGTTCGCTCCGCCTCCCGTCTCCACCACCACCGTCATCCCCACCGTCAAGTTTCTCTTCCTCTAACTCCGGGAAGTGATTACACCCTCTCCTTTTCACTTGGGTCACAGACTATTTCTCTCTACATGGATACTGGTAGCGACGTCGTTTGGCTCCCCTGTCATCCATTTGATTGTATTCTCTGTGAAGGGAAGTATAATCCTACCTCTATTCCTAACCCTGGCCCTATTAACCTCACCTCCGCCGTCCCTGTCTCGTGCAAGTCACGTGCTTGCTCCGCTGTCCACTCTTCGCTACCGTCCTCCGACCTCTGCACTATTGCGAAATGCCCACTTGAAGATATTGAAATTTCTGATTGCAAGTCGTATTCGTGTCCCCCTTTTTACTATGCTTATGGTGATGGAAGTTTCATCGCGAAGCTTTACAGCGATGAATTATCGATACCCATGTCATCTCCGTCGTTGATTTTGCAGAATTTTACATTTGGGTGTGCTCACAGTGCTCTTGGTGAACCAATCGGAGTAGCTGGGTTTGGCCGGGGAACTCTTTCGTTGCCGGCGCAACTCGCGAATAACTCACCGGAAATCGGAAATTACTTCTCTTATTGTTTAGTTTCTCACTCTTTTGACACCAATCAAGTTAATCGACCGAGTCCGCTCATTCTCGGTCGATACTCAGTCGATGAAAAAATGAAACAGATGAAGAATTATTACTCCGATTACGCTTACACCCCAATGCTCGAAAACCCAAAATACCCATATTTCTACAGCGTCGGACTCGAAGGTGTATCAATCGGAAAAACAAAGATTCCGGCGCCGGCGAGCTTACGGCGAGTTGACAGAAGAGGTAACGGTGGAATGGTGGTGGATTCCGGTACAACTTTTACTATGTTACCTTTGAAGTTCTATGAAACAGTGGTGACTGAATTCGACCGGAGAGTTGGACCGGTTCTTAAAAGAGCAAACCCGGTTGAAGAAAAAACCGGGCTTCGCCCGTGTTACTACATGGACTCCGGTTCAAAAACTGTGCCGCAGCTGTTATTACATTTTGGGGGAAATTCCAGTGTGGTGATGCCCAGGAGAAACTATTTTTATGAGTTCGTTGATGATGAGAAAGTGAAAAGGAAAGTAGGATGTGTGATGTTGATGAACGGTGGTGATGAAGGGGAAAGTGGGCCCGCAGGGATATTAGGAAATTATTTTCAACAAGGATTTGAAGTTGTTTATGATTTAGAAAAAAAAAGAGTTGGATTTGCAAAAAGGAAATGCGCATCTTTGTGGGATAACTTGAACCAACACTAACGTGCGCGGTTGCGTAGCGGATCAAGTTTAACGTTGACTTTGTGAGTCAAGTCAAGTAGGGTCGGAGTGTTGAATGGGTCGGGTTGGGTTGAGGATATTTTGAGAATAAAAGTGTTTGATTTATTTTTTTCTATTTCTGTATGTTATTGTATAGCTGAAGTTTTGGTACATATTAGACAAAAATAATGAAAAATAGAAAGGAGGAGAAAGGAATAAAATGTGGATGTAAATTTTTGGCAATTGGATTTGTTAATATTTTTTTGATTATGTAAATTGGCTCTGAATGTTTAATTTTGATGATATTTGCTTGTGTAGTTTTACTTATATGACTTATTTAATTAGAGGTCTTGGAACAAAGCGTTTAATTTTTTTCATTTGTCTATTTTGATAAATTAAAAAAAGATTAAAAAAAATTACGTATTATATTCTTAATTAATTAATTTTGAAAAAAATATGTAACTTTTTTAAAATCTTAAATTTTTAATCAATCTCACTTCATAATTATAAAAACAAAATAATAAACTTACTAGGTCAATTATCCAATATAAGGGAGAAAACCAAAAATAGAAAAGGGGCATTTCGTATTCAAATATTTATGTGAAAGCACACAAATACAACTGTTGATATCTCATCAAACAGAGATTAATTCAATAGCGAAGTCAGATATTTTGTGAAGGTGTAAAATTTTAAAAAGTAATCAACAAAATATTTAGTCAGTTTTGACTAATAAAAAATGATGTTAAAAACTTAAAGTTAGCAAGAATCAAACCTTCGACCTCGGGCCTCGAAGCTTCTAACTCGCTCTTTACCACTGAGCCAAGGGTTCTAATTATGTCAAGTATGCGCAAACTTATGTATATATTAACAATTTCATTAATTTGACCTACGGTATAATTTTCCGGCAAAGGGTGTTCACCTGCACATCCATCACTGGTTGTAGCTTCGCCCCTGTATTAATTATGATGGGATAAGTTATATTGTGTTAAGTTGATGAGATTAGTTATGTTAAGATTATTTTTTATTGGTTGTTTGATTTGTCAAATATGGGTGACATAATTTCTAAGAATAAATTTTGTATTTACAAAAATACTCTCTAAGAATAGGTTGTTTGTTTATAAAAGAGCGCTTAAAAGGGTAATCTTGTTATTTTACATTTTTATCCCAGGATAACTTATCCGAGATTAGTATTCCCCCTATAAGTAGGGATTACTTATCCCACTGATAATTATTAATCTTGAAATAAGTTATTCCACACTTTGTAACCAAATAAAGAATTGAGGAGTACTAAAAAGTTATCTAGGATTATTTTCTTTATTCATCACGCCAAACTATTCCTAATTGTTCTTTTTTTTTTTTCAATTGGTATTTGTGGTTAAATGGAGTTCTAATTAAATTTAAATTACGCACATACTCATTTGAGAGTGACGCTTCCAATAGAATTTCTCCATATCTAGAGCTCAAACTCAAAACTTCTAATTAAGTTAAGGATGAAGCAGTTTCACCGCACCGCAACAATATTGGTAATATGATAAGCTAATTGAAATAGGTTGAAAGATGAGCCAATAAAGGGTTGGAGGGTCAAATAGAAGAAACACGTGGCGTAAAGAAAACAAAGCACGCCGCCAATGGAGTATGAGAAGATGAGGTCATATAAAAAGTGTCGCTAATTTCAATGACAAAATAGTGGGCCCCATATTTTAGAAACGTGTGTGTCTGTTCATTGCTTAGCTGTCTCCCACTGTACACAGTATTTGGTGCATTTTATTATTAGCCATACGTGTGCACTCATTATTATTATTATTTCTACATACTTCCTTCGTCTTATTCCTTTTTTCATAAATATTTTGTCGACATCTTGTTTATGACATTGACACTCAGCTCTCTCTTTGTGTTTAAAATTTTTATTTATAAAATTTAAAATTATATTTGACATGTATTTTAATGTTTTTTTTTCCCGAAGGTTTGTAAGTTGAGTTTTCGAATATTCAAAAATAAATCTTAGCTTCTTTTGAAAATTCGAGGTATGTTTAGTACCAATAATTTTTTATTTTTTTAGGGAAAAATAGACCAACAACAAGAAATTCAATAAAATTTCACAAAATAATATTTAAAATAAATAAATATACATATATTAATTCTGTCACTTTTTTTTTTTTTTTTTTTTTTAAGAAAAGAAGATTAGATTGCCAGCTTGCACCCTTCCATTTGTTTTTACTCCAACAAACATAAAGCAGATTCACCAAAAAGAAAAGAAAATATAAAATAAATTAGTACTTGTCCATCACCAATCATTAAAATTATAAGAATTTTCTACGTGGCATCATTTAATTTTGTATAATTTTTTTTAAAAAAATACTTCATGACCATTTATATCGGTATAAATTATTTTATTAATGGTAAAAAATGAAATATTATTTCAAATTATAGTAAAGTAATATTTTTTTTAAATGAATTAAATAGAAAAAAATGTCGCATAAATTATAAAGAGAGTACAATGATTGTCTTTTTTTTTTTTTTTAATTTTCCACCCAATATTCAGTACATGCATTTCGGGAAATCCCAAATTAAAGGATAAAACGCTCCCTAATAAAAGCAAGGAAGACTCAAACTTAAGATTTCTGACTAAAAATAAAAAGTACTTATTATTTTATCACGACCTTTATCGTTGATTGGTTGGCTTTGCTTCTACTTACAGCCATTTTGAAAAGTTTTTGAAAGATGGGTCACATATTTAGAGGTAGCAAAGTTCCAGTTGTCTTTTTTAAAATTTATATGTTTTTTGTGCTTTTTGGTAGGGAGCCATTTGTCTGGTATAGACTAATAGCAACAAAAAATTATAATAAGTGAAATTCTAGGCCTATAATATGCCACTTGAAAAATAATGGCTTAAAACACAACCAAGTGGTTCAACCATTTTCTTTCCATCCATAAAAAAAACAATAGTAGTATTATTTTTGCTGAATAAGTGAAGTGGAAAAGAAAAAAAGAGGGGAAATTGTCTCACATCAAGTAGCTTTTATTGATAGTGATGGAGACAAAGATTCAAAAAAATACAAAAATATCACACCTAGAATTTTAACTTAAAAGGTGTATTTGATACCGATAAAAATATTTTTCTAAAAAATAAATAATATGACAGATATTTTAAAAATATTTATATATATAATTTAGATAAATATTATAAAAGAATAAATACAACAAGAGTGTCGCAGAGATGAGGGGATTGGGGTGAGGGCAAATATATTCTCTATTTATACTAGGAAAGTTCATATATGACGATGGAATATTTGTGTATCTATTAATTTTGTCTCAAATTAATAGTATGATATTGATAATTTAAAATTTTAAATCTATCTCTATATTCAACACAATTTTAATTAAAATATGTTGCGAATTAGTACTTCATAGGTAAATAATGAAAGGAACTTTCAACTATTATGGTACTTTATATACTCCATTCCTTTTATTTCATTTGAATCCAATCAAAAGCGTTTTATTACTAATTCTTTCTCATACTCAAAGGCGGAGCTATAGTACATGTGACAAGCTGGATATTTTTTGTCGAAAAATTATAATATTACTTTATATTATAATATTTTGAACACCCTCAAAACCAATAGAGACCTGTAGCACAGTGACAAAGGTATGCACGGAACATCCAAGTTCAATTCCTTGTGTCCGCACAATTTTGATGTGAAGTGAGCAGTAGCTCGGCGATAATTGGATGCAGAAGTATGCAGGGCATGCAAGAATCAAATCCATATGAAGTTACTTTTTTTAATGTGCTATCTAAAGTTTAAACACTCTTCATGAAATTTCTGACTACGTTACTGTTAGGATCGAAAATAATCAGGTGTAATGCGGAAGCTAACAAAGCAAACCTCGAATGACCACGAGTAAGAAGACAAACGAGAAACACACCAAAAGAGATAGATTTAACGTGGTTTGGCAATCGACCTATGTCCACAAAGGAGATGAGCAATCCACTATAAATATGAGAGTACAAAATATAGAGAGAAACAACCTCAACCAACTCACTCTGAATACAAGGAAGTACACAAAATTCTCCCCCATAACCACAACTCTCAAAACCCTAGGACTACATTGTGAATGTAGATTAAGTTAGAAGGAACAAACCTATATTTATAGAGTCCTAAACCTTTCCTACAAGTAAAGGACTAGTCAAAATATTAAAACCTTTTTCCTAAAAGCTAAGGAAAACTTATTTATGGTAAGAAATCAGGGCAAATAAACCCCAACAGTCACTGCATATACTGCCCTTAATAATAAATAACTACATAAAATAGTAATAGTCACATTTAAAATTTCAAAGCATCATTGACAAGATTAGTTTAACACCCTTTAACTAAAATATTCTTAAAAAGTGTTTCAGGTCAGTAAAAATCAAGTAATATGAAACCAATGAAATATTAAATTTAACACACAATATGTCCTTAGATTAAACTTCTAAATCATTGAATTCTTAACCAACAATAATTGAAGATTTCTGTGGTTCTAAATTTGTTAAGGGATCGCACTCAACACTAGTCTTTTCCACCAATTTATGAACTTTGTCAAGTAATTGTTTGGTCCCCATAATTAAATACAACCCCATTACATATATATATGCTAATAGATCAAAGAACAATTATATATTTACAACAAACTTGTCTTGGTCAAAAACAAGATAGCAAAATATGATGGCTATTGCAATGATTGTGATCATGAGTTAAAATTTTCTTCTAAAAGACTAATTAGGATATGAAATCATGAAAATTGAAAAGAAATACTTTTATTTTTCATTTACAACGTATACGGTTAAACTTTTCTATAACATTATGTAGATTAACAATGTTCATTTATTCAAATATATAATTTGACTGTTATAAACGAATGATGTTATAAAAAAATATATAAGATAATATGAAAAAGTTTTAGTGAAATGTTCTTATAGAGAATGATAGTTATAGAGAAATCTAATTGCATGAGAGATGTTTTCGCGAAAATTAATTAATCAATGTACCAACTTAATCATTGTATTGGTTAGCACCTCATATTTTATTCGAGTTTTAAAATACAAAGTTAAAGCATCTAAATTTGGTGAAAAATCAAATTTTGGTTCCTTTGTACTTTATTATTATTAAAATGAAACTTTTGAATTGATTGCCAAAGAAAAGAGTTAACTTTGAATCTTTAAATAATAATTGTGACCCAAATTTAACTATTTTGGTGGGCCGAAGCTTAATGGTTTTCTGATGATCCAATATGCACTTTAAAAACTAAAATTGGGCCTTGAGTCCAAATTGGAGAAAATAAATAAAAATAGTCCCTTATGTTTTGGGTAGATTCAAAGTAGTTTTGCTCTTTTAATTTTGTCAAAAGTGAGCATTTTTAATTTTCGTAAAATATTTAACAAATCTATTAGTTAGACTAAAGAGAATGTGGGAAAAAAAAAACTTTTTTAACTAGAAATATCAAAGAAAAAAAAACATATCAAATCCTACTAAATTTAACATTTGATGTTTATTATGTACTTTCGATAAATCAAAGTCATTTTCTTTGTTCAGATCGGGAAGAAAGGAGGTGACTGGGCCCTATCACAAAATGAGCAAATTAGCGACTTATCAAAATAGTATAAACAATTTAATTATGTCGAGGCTAAACGTCTATACAAGGGATTAATTTGAACCTACCCTTACACTTTCTTTTACCATCATTTTCTCAAATACAAGTAGCTAAAGAAACACACACATTCCTACTTTCCTTGGTTGTAAAACACGTTTCACAATCAGAATATACATTTCTCTCGGATTGAGAAAAGGTATTTTGTGCTTTTTTTGTAACCTAAATTTTACTTTCTTTTTTGTTTGTTGTTGTTGTAATACTTTCTCCTATTTCAATATGTTTGACATATTTTAACTTACATAGAGTTTAAGAAAATAAAGAAACTTTCAAAATTTTGTGATCTTAAATTAAAAGTATGTCAAATATATCGAAATGCAGATTAATCTCGTAGTCTTAAATATGTCAGGTGAAAAGTTGAAATTAAAAAATTAATAAAAAAGAAAAGAATCTCTTTTTAAAACAGACTAAAAATGAAAATGGGCCAAACAAATCGAAATGGAGTTAACTGTTAAGTACTACTCCCTCCGTTCCAATTTATGTGACTTACTTTCATTTTTAGTCAGTTTAAAAAAGAATAACACATTTCTATATTAAGTAACAATTAACTATAAAATGTCTATTTTACCCCTAATGAAATAATTTACAGTTGCACAAATTTCTATCATTCACTTTGGACCACAAGTTTTAAAAGTCTTATTTTCTTTCTTAAACTCCGTGCCGAGTCAAACTACCTCACATAAAATGAACGGAGCGAGGGGTATTTATTACTTATAAGTTATAACAGTTGATCTTTAGTTAGTTGTTACTAAGGTTTCCCGGGGTTTTCTTGACATTAAAACATTCGAAAATTATAAAGTATTTGATTCCAAAAAGTTCATTCCTTTCAATAACTCTCAATGCACCTATTTATCTTTTCTTCATTCTTCAATCAATTCATTCTCTTTTGGGATTCTTCTTTCTTAATTTTCCAAAATTTATTGGCAAGTTTCTCTCTTTTCATCATATTTATTTTACCTTTTTCCAATTCTTGATTTTTGATTGTACTTTCCTTGTTTTAGCCATATATTTGATTAAGATTATTGTTGGATTTACACTTAATACAAAAAAAAGAACTTCTTTTCTTCTTCTTACTTTGTGTTATTGTGTATGGTATAATTAATGTTCTATGATATTTGGATTTGATATTAGTTGCAACCCCCCTCCGCTTAATGTTGTATGGAAATGAATGTTGCCCCTCTAAAGCCAATATCCACGAGATGAGTGATCGTAGAGATGCAAATGTTAGGATGAATATGCGGTGTTACAAGATTAGATAAGATAAGAAATGATCATATTTGTTAGAAGATGGAAGTAGCTCACATACAGGATAGAATGAGGTAGACCTAAATTTACGAGGAATGAAGTTATCTCGTAAGATCTAGCAAAAGATAGAACACGAGGAAAATTGAAAACTAGTGTGCTTATGGAAGACTGATCTTCGTAATGTTAAAGATATAACCACTGAAGTGTATTAGTGAAACCTCTAGTAGTGAGTATTGAAAATTCACATTGCTGATCCCAACTATAGCCAGGGATTGAGATATGAACTTGTGTTTTAATTTCATAATTCGCAAACTAAAACTTGATTCTGTTGTTTCTTTACAGTTTAACTAGCTACACATGCGTACATCCAAAGAAACGTTTAAGGAAATACTAATTTCTGCTGGCATTAAAGGAAGCAGACAATTTTCAAGTTCTAATAAAGAAGGAGAGTCTACTAAACAGAAGGCCAAAATTCTCCATCCTCCCATAGAAACTTTTTGGCATTTACCTCCAACGAAAGAGCAAAAGAAGTCTACCAAATCAAGAACCAAGAAAACCATAATGTCTTTGCCATTTAAGAGAAAGAACAAAGATTTGCAAACAATTCTTGGAGGATCACATGATCCTAAGGATGAACAAATTGTTGATTCATTTCGTCAGCTGGTTTTTCTTGAGGGTCAGCAGATAGATAAAAGCAATGACTACCATACACTTTTAAGGTAATGTTTCGCTGGTAAATTTAGTCACTGCTTCCACTCCATGTCAGACTCTAGTCCCATAAAATTTGTAACGCAAACATTTTTCAGTTAGTAAAGAGAAGATAAATTGAGTTTGATGTTACTTTATGTGAATACAGATTTCTTAGAATGAGGGACTATGATCTTCAAAAAGCAAAGAACATGTATTTGAACTATTTGAAGTGGCGAGAGGAGTTTCATGTGGATGAAATTTCCAAGGTGATAGAAAGACAGTATTGTTAGTAGACTCTTGTCCTTCGATTTCTATTACTATCAGTTGTTCCTTGTACCTCGATTATTGTATTGTTTTGTTACTATCTGTTGTTTTTGTTATTATCTGTTGTTTTTAGTACTTCTCTTACTTCTTGATTGAAAATTTGCCTTATGTTCGACAGCTCTTTGATTCTTTGTTCATTTTTGGGTTGAATGATGCTGCAGGAGTTCAAGTTTGAGGAATTCAATGAGGTTAAACAGTGTTATCCTCATGGATTTCACGGAGTAGATAGATATGGTCGACCAATTTACATTGAAAGAATTGGAATGGTTAATCTCACTAGGCTCCTTGAAGTAACTACTATTGAGAGATTTGTGAAATATCATGTGTCTGAACAAGAGAAAACATTGAACTGGAGATTCCCTGCATGTTCACTTGCTGCAAAGAAACATATAGCTTCCACCGTCAGCATCGTGGATGTGAAGGATGTGGTAAAAATCTGTCTGTCTACTGTTTAATCTTTCACTTATTTGATAAGAATATTCACACTTAATTTGTGTTGATAAGAATATTTTCGAGGACATGACCTTAGATTAGGAGGTATGGATGACATGGATTATGGTTGAAGGTTATTTAGATAGTTGAGCGTTGTCTCTCTTATCCTTCTGTATAGGGATTACCAAGGACATGATCTTAGATAGGAGGTATGAATGACATTGTGTTCGTGCTGCATAGCATTCTCTGTCCCTGACCTATCTTGACAAAATGATTTGATCTTGGCTTGGTTAACACAATGAAATTAATTTGCTCAACGCAACCATAAGATGCTTGAGTTGTCCCACCACACATAGCAAGTTTAGATCTCTTACCGTGTCTGATCATTGGACAAATCTCTGGCATGAACTATTGAGTCTTCATTTATAGGTATCAATATATTTCCACGCGATAGTTCCTTAAAGTTGGATTTTTCGTGTGATTTGGCATATTGTATGTTTTTTTTTACTAAATTTGATTCATTCTCCTGTTATGAATTTCACATATTATAAATGTTTGACTTGTTGTTTCACTATGTCAGTTGTAAGAGTGTCATCAAATAAACTTTTTAAGAAAATCGAACTTCTTTGATGACAAAGTTCCATACATAGATGCTCAGCACTTGCAAGAATTCTGCATTGCTGATAACAAATGGATGCTTAGATTCTTTATTCTTCGGAGAATCTCTAAACGAAACAAACCAATCTTCTTTGACAGGGAATATCAAATTTTTCGAGGCCTGCAAGGCTTCTCTTTCTGGAAATTCAGAAGATTGACAGTCACTATTATCCAGAGGTATGCTAGGTGATGCAAGTTTATTCTTTCTCTTCTCGAATACCAACTTTTTCAGTTAGTCTTGCTCCCTATAAGAAAGTGGGAAGAAGGAGCAAGATATATCAGCATAGTACTGTTATGCACATGATAATAGATTAAACTATGGTAAAAGAAGACGACTAATACTCAAGAAAACTAATATTTGCTAATCATCAACTTGCATTTCTACAGACGTTGCATCGCCTTTTTATCATTAATGCTGGATCTGGATTCAAAGTCCTGTGGAAAGCAATCAAGGCATTTCTTGATCAACGCACCCTAGCAAAGATTCAAGTACTTTCTTTTCCTTCTCCGTCACCCTCCCTCTATGTTTCTCGACTAATCTAGGCCAACTAGGGAAGGGAATTATACTTTTAAGACATACACCACAATACAGGTGCTCGGGAGCAACTACACGAAGACCTTACTAGAAGTTATTGATCCAAGGTAAAAAATTAATCAGCTCAACATTTTTCCATTTTATGTTTAGCACCTGATGAATGGATGCAAATACGCGTATCCAAGGTTGATGTAGGAGTTGTTTTCTTCTGATGCATGAAATTGCTATTGCAGTAATCTTCCAACTTTCCTCGGTGGCAACTGCACATGTTCCGACTATGGAGGCTGCCTCTTTAGCGATAAAGGACCATGGAATGATCCTTCAGTTACAACTATACTTCAGGTTTTAACCTGTCGCGATGTTGATTCAAATTTAATGATGTTTGGTATATCATGACATGTCTGAAAATGTTGAGTAAGATGTCACATTTTTTTATAGGCAATGCTTGAAGCCGAAGAGGAGAATATCGACGATGAAGAACAGAATTGTTCTGCTTCAAAAGATTCCTTTGGTGGTTTTACTGTAAGCAAATTTAGTTTCAGAAAACATCAATAAGTAGAGAACATCTAAGATAACTTACTAACAAATTTGTTAGGCCTATCTAAAATGTCACAGTAGTAAATACTCCATCCGTTTCAACTTGTTTGTCTGGTTTTGACTTGACACGAATTTTAAAAAAGTAACGAAGACTTTTGAATCTGTCTTTCTCTAAGAGTCAAGGGTCTGATCTCGAGCTTTGTAAATGCAGCCGGATAATGTACGTATTAAGGATGTCTATGATATGACTCCATCAAGAGATAATACTTTTGGACAGCCATTTCTACAGAAGATCCTAACACTTCAAAGTATTGTCAATGACACAAAATCAGTAAGTTGATGTTTTTTTTCAGGGATTTTTTTTCGTCTTCCTGGTTCTTCCTCTGTACTAAAGTTCATCGATACGATGTTTATGGCACAGAAAATCCAGGCATTGGAAGCTGCTCTTAAGGACACAACATCGGTTAGTATGACAAAAATATTGTACTGTTAATTGTTGCTGCAAACAGAACCTAAATGATCATGTTTTATAGGTGATAGAAGGACTTGGACAACCAATTGAAGAGCTGAAAAAACAAATATTAGAATCAAAGTTAAGAGCTTGAGTTACCAAATGAAGAATTTCAATATTTTTTTTTTGAAGTTTCTTGCTGTTGTCAATTGATTTTAAATAAAAAAGAGTAACTATGTTAAATAAGACAACCTGTTTACAGACAAAATTCAAGTTAAAGAATCAGTTCTCTTTAAATTTTGGTATAGTTTTATGCTCCTACGTTTTCAATTTTTATGCATGTTGTTGTATCTATGGCTAAATACAAACTACATATCCGATTTGACCTATGGACGAATATGTTTATATGTTACGAGAATTGGAATATACAGGGGTGTGGTGTGAAGTATATGTATCTTGAGTTTGTTCTTCGTACAATAACAATAATAACTACGCCTTAATTCCAAAGCAAGTTGGATTCGTTCATGTTTCTCATAAATAGACATAATTGAATGGATGACAACGGGGCGGGGTGGATGTGGGGTGGGTTGAGCTTAACCCGCAATTTTTTTAATCCGCATAACTATTTTTTCATTTTCAACCCGCTCCGCATGAACCCGCCCCGCATAATTCTTTTAATATTCTTTTTTCTAGTTAAGTTTGATACTAAAAATAAAATTCATAAAAATAAATTTGTTTTTCATTAAATTATATTAATTTAATAGATAATAACTTAAAATTTTATTTTTTAGAGGTCAATTAGGAAACATGCAAGAATTGTATTATCTTTTATTGAATCATTTTCATTTACTATCTTGAATATTTTAGTAGCTTTAAAGAAATTATCTTAATAAATAATGTTCTATCACTCTTATAACATGTAAAAAGTTAAAATTAAGTTTGAATCCGCATAAAATTACATATACCCGCAACCGCCCCACCTCGCATTAGTTTTTAAACAAACCCACTTCAATTCGCCCCGCACAACCTTAAACCCGTCCTGCATAGCCTTAAACCGACCCCACCCCGCATTTTTCCCGCTCCATTGCCATCCCTACAACCCTCCTCTTTTATTTAAACTTGAGATCAGGAATGTGAGCGAGCTCACACATCAAATTTTATTTAAAATTTAATAATTAGGCAAGTCGCAGCTGAGCAAACCTACTTTATATGATCGCCTACAGGCCACACGTGGAAGCTAAACTTTTTCTTTTTGGACCAAAGTATTAACAATAGAAGTATTTTTGGACCAAAGTATTGACAATAAAGACATCTTTGAACCAAAGTATTAACGGTGGACATTTTTGTTTAATTTTACATAATGTCTAAAGCATTTTTGAACCAAGATTTTGACAATATCTTTGAACCAAATAATTAATGGTGGATATTTTTATTTAATTTTACATAATTTAAAAGCATTTTAATCTTTTTCCGTAATATATATAGATTCTAAATTTTTTTAAAAGTAAATATTTTCTAATTATTGTAAATTCGAGACTTGAAAAAGAAAACAAATATTTTGAAATATATGTAAACTAAAAAGAAGAAGTAAGTATTTACGGATCACTCCCCATATTTTTACTAAAAGGTAAATTGAGTCCACTTCAAAAAGCTTTGTGAATTGGGGTTTTCCCCTCCCAAGTACAGAATCAGAAGAGATATATACGGATCACCCCCCAAATTTTATTACATTGTAAATTACCAGACGAAAAAAAAGTATCCATTTTTCCCCTTTTGATTTACCTTTTTGTGCTTTCAGAAGAAAATGAGCAGTGGAGAGCTTCTGAAAATCGAACCCCTTGAGCTCAAATTTCCCTGTTAGTTTCCTCAGTTTCTCATACCCTTTTTTCCTGTTTTTTTGCACAATTTTTTCATATTTTTTTTGATGCATTTCTGTGTATAATGTGTTTGATTAGTCGAGTTGAAGAAGCAGATCTGTTGCTCGATTCATTTGTCAAATAATACTGAAGAGCATGTCGCTTTCAAGGTAATATTAATTATGTAATTATATTTTCTTGTTGAATTTTCGAATTAGCAACTTCGAATTGTTGTATATACTGTTTTCAGGTCAAAACGACGAACCCCAAAAAGTATTGTGTTCGACCCAATACAGGGATTGTGTTGCCCCGATCGACTTCGGATGTTATAGGTACATATTATAATTTTGTCCACTAAAAATAGGGATAATAGTACTTTGAATCACTGAATTACTGAAAATATTCTTAATTTAGTCCTTGTGATGTTTAAAACATATTTAATCGTC
>JAJOOO010000641.1:0-56279 GCA_029582685.1 Solanum piurae | reverse complement strand
TTTCGCATCAAATTTCAGAACAATGGAACGAAGAAGATGAAGAACAGAAACTTTTCAGATTCGCTGGAAATTTCTCGGTTATTAAAATTAGTAGTGGATTTGTTAGGAATTAAATATAGGATAAAAAATTGTCCTAGTATTAAAAGTTTATTGAAGAAAATCATTTGGGTATCCCTATAGTAAGCTTATCCAAGCTTAAATTTGCTTTGATTTAAAAGATTTTTGATATATAATTCTTGATTGTGGAGAGTAATCAGTGAGATTGCTATAAATGATTTGTGGTGTATCATTAATGTACTGATAGCAATGGTTTCAAGATAGTGAAGAAATTTGGTGCTGCCATTGATGCTCAATCTAATTGCTCTGAAGAAGAAAAAAAATCAAGAAAAAAGAAGAAGAAAAAAGATACATATATTTAAGAAAATAAAAATAAAAATTTAATACTGGTTTTTGGTCTTCACTCTCTTAAAGAGAGTGAGATACACTCACTTTGCCAGGTAAGCGTTCAGGGGGGTAATAATTCCAATTTTAAACAATTCAGGGGGGTGATAGGACCCCCATAAACTTGAAGTGTGTAGTTGGTAATTCGAATATAGATTAGGGGGCATTGAACATTCTCTTAATTTATGTCTATATCTCATATATCATATTTATACTATTTTACGTAAAAGTATTTAAAACGAAAAATTGAATTATTAAAATGTCAATCAAAAGTTGAACGTCCTTTTGACTCTTTAAAAATAAATTACTTCATTGAAAGATTAATATATTATATATTATATATTAGAAAGCTTATCTTAAAATACTGAACTTCATTATATTAGTCTTTAATTGAAAATAATTTATTGCAGTATTCTTTTCAAATAAATATATATTTTAAATTCTCATGCAATATTTGCATCTTAGCTTCTAAAGCTGACATTTATTTATAGTACTTCATCACTCATCATTATTATTATTATTATTATTTTCGTCTTTCATATTTGAAATAAACGTGTAATAATACTTTCACTTATAAATAGAGTTTTTCTATAGCTATTTAATATAATTTACTCTTACCAAATTTCTTATGTTATAAGGACGAACTTGGTAGGGAAAAAAATAAAGATACTACCTTATTATTATCAACACATATAAAATCAATTATGAGAAATATTTTGTGAAAATATTAGGCAAACGCCTTACACTCACCGTAGGGGCTAAAGGCAATGTCGCACCTATCATAACAGATAATGTCCCTGGCCAAGAGTTTAGGCCTAGATGCAAAAGCGATGTCATGAGTTTTTAATACTTGTTTTGCTATATCAGGAGATGTAACCACAACTGCAGAAACTTCACCGAGTTGAAGGTGCATGAGCGGTCCATATTTTTTGGCTAAATCTCTAAGAACGCGGTGTGGAAGTCCACCAGCCAGGTGATGCATACTTCCTATAAAAGGAAGTTTCCATGGACCAGGAGGCAATTTTTTAGTTTGACTATTATTGGAGAAGTACTTTTTCCATTTCCTTAACAAAAAGAGGAAAGATATGAAAAGAAAAATGGAAACCAATTGCATTTTGGGATATTTGATTCTTCAAACCTCAATTGAGTGTCCTATTTTATAAGCTTCTGGTTAGGCAGCAAGTGGGATATGCAACAACCTAGTGGCATATTTTGGTTATAATTTTTATAAATAATATTTGATTTTTTGAATGTATTTTTTCTAAAGAAACATGAAACATGATTTAAATATAAAATACAATCTATATATATATATATATATAAAAAGTTTTGAAAAAGACAAATATAGTGAAAACTAAATTTTGGGTGTTCCTCAAATATAATCTCAATTTGTATTTGTAAATTTCATGGTTAACGATGATTTTTAAATAAAGTGAAAAGGAATCTGTGTAAAAGTGAAAAATATTCATGGCTAAATCCCAAATTTTCTGAATATTATGATTTTTTTTAAAATATAAAATTTGACCCATAAATTTATATTTTATAAAAAAAAATCCATTTTAAATTTTATAAGAAAAAAATTCATGTTCAACATAAAGAAACACTCGTACCATATGAAAAGAATACATAGTTAATTACTATAATTGTTGACTAGTGCATTGGCTGTTATGAATTAGACAAGAGTGAAATATTGCCTTTTTATGTTAAACAAAAGAAGCTAGGCAAGTAGGCATTGGCTGATAAGTACAAAAACAAATGATGAATCTACTTTTAAGTCAAATTCAACATTTATTTTATCAACTTTAAGCTAATCTGTATTGGTGGAAATCCCTCCTTTACATGGAATGACTTGTCATTCCTTTTTGATAGTTTTCACAAAGATTTTTACGTTTATAAAAAAAATATAACTTGTACGTCCAAATAAAAATTTTAATATTATGATTTCATATGACATATCCAAACAGAGTATCATAACATAAATGCAATATTTACAATTTTTTACTTCTTTTCTTTTATCAAAAAAAAAAAGGCTATCCCAATAAAGACTAAAGAGTTATGTTTAGCCTTATTATCCCAAAATGAAATAAAATTGTATTTCATTCATTTGGGTCTCTTTTTAACAACCACCTTTTGTTTTGCTCTTGAATTTTAAATTTAGTTCATTATTTCTCCATGTGCTCAAGGACTCACAATATTACTAATTTTCAACTATTTCCTTGTTAGTGATGTGATATGTCAACAACTTTTTTGCACCAATGGCCAAAAATCCAAAAAGTGTATCCAACCCTCCAAAACACTTCAAATTTAAATTTAACTCCTAATTTTATAAAATTACATTTTAACTCCTTTTCCCTTATAAAATACCTATTACCTTTCTTCATTCTTTACTACTACTCCCTCAGTTCTATTTTTTATTACTTACTTTTCTTTTTAATTGATCAAAAAAAAATGACACATTTCTAATGTATCGATTGTAAAGTGGATGCGTCTCAAAGTAAAAATGTCAATATTGATCTGATCCCAATTTTAAGTAGATCAATTATATTGATAGTGTACTGATTGTGAAGTGGTTTGAGTCTGAAGTTTCGCGAATGAACACCATAGAGAAATTTTGAAAAACCGAGGATCAAATCTTGATTTTTACCAATATATAGTGCCAAAAAAAAACAGAAAGATGTTAGGAAAATCAATGAGATCATAAGAGTGAAAACTATAAAATGTAAATTTTTGTTCCATGTTAGATGTGTAATCAATTAATTGTCTGAAATGATGTGTAGCAATTTACTACCTTTGTTGGCACCATTGATAGTAGTGATTGTGTTAATCTCATAAAGCTATTTTGATGTGTTTCACAAGAATCTCTTATGGTAACTAATTGATTCTTAATGTTACTGGTAGTTAGGGTGGCAAAATCAAATTCAACCCGTCCAATCCATTTAGGTTTGGGTTAGTTATTGATCCGCCTATTTGTTAGCTCAACTCATTTCAAAACCCAACCCATTTCAACCTATTAAAAATTGGGTTGATAGGTAATCAAAGTGATTTTTGAGAAATCTTGTCAAAAAAATTTAATTTTTTTTATATGTTATATATAGTTATAATAAAGTAAAAAATATTTATTAGGTACTATAAGTTAATAAAATAACAAATAAAGCTATTAAAACTTCATAAATTTTGGGTGGGTTGAGTTATGACCCATTAGCAGGGGCATAGCTAGAGCTAGTTGGACACTCTTTGTGGGAAAATTATATTGTATATATATGTTAAATTCTACATTTAAAAGATATATATTTAAAGTTGGACACTCTAGACAAAGGTTATGCCTTTGGCATAGAGGTAATATGTGTATTTGAATGAAGAAGTTTCGGGTTTGAAGCCCAAATAACACAATATTTATTTGTTATTTTGACAGTCACACATCTTTATTCTTGGACATCCTTAATAAAATTGTTCATTAGTAACCCATTACCTAACCCATTTTGACCTAAACAAATTTGGGTTGGGTTTTGACCCGCCAAAATCCAACTCGCCCAATTATCACCCCTTGGCGCCATGTCATTATCTTTATTGAGGATATTGTCACGAATCTCTGGACCGAAAGTACCGGTGAGAGCAATTGCACTATCGATATTTTATGCAACATCACTTATGTTATTTGTACATGTGGCTTTGTCCACTCCACATTTCTTTCCCCGTAGGCTGCAGCCCCCAAAGTTGTGCACCCTCTTCACTTTCGATGTTGCATCCATCCCAAATTATCTAATAATACACTACTTTTAGAGAATTCGACACGCACCGCTTGACATTTTTTAAGAATTCGAATTATAATATAGACATCCCCACCTGCTTCCCTAAAGGAGTAGGGGGGCAAATTGTGGAAGCTTGGTTAGTGGAAGAGAGAGTTACTTATGCACAAAATCTACTGTGGAGAAATGGGGACCATAATCACTATCAAATGGAGGTTTGTGGGTTCGGACGAATCAATAGTTTTTTCGTAGACCCTGGATTTGTATTAAAAAGTTAAATAAATATATGTATTTTAACTAATGAACCTCTAACGAAATTGATTGATGATTCAGTGGTAAGGAAGGGACTGTGGAAATGCTTTACACGTTAGAGTTGTGGGTTCCAACCCCCTCTTTTGAAAAATAAAGAAGAAGGAAATTTAGAGCCCCAAACTTGTAATGTGATCGGCAGAAGCGAATCCAGGATTTCAAAAAAATGGGTGCACCATTGCTTTAAATATAATATCAAAAAATTTATAATAAGTAGGGGTATGCATCGGTCGGTTTTATGTATTATCGGTTCGATTTACCGGTTTTCGGTTTTTAAATACGCTAAACCAATAACCAAACCAATAAGAGATTTTTTATCGGTTTTCGATTTATCGGTTTTGGTCCTTAACGGTTCGGTTTTTGGTTTAACCAATAAGAAAATACTTATAAAATAAATATATGATTTCTCTGATAAATTTGACGCAATAACACAATAATGTAATGAAAAAACTAAACAGGTGTAACACAGAGAAATTAGAGGAATAAGGTTCTTACTTTAGTTTTGACGTTTTGTATAATATGAAGTTGTGAACTAAAAGTCACGTTGTAGTGTGAATTGAAGGCTAAAGGATAACGACAGTAACTAGTAAACTATTGAGATTAATATATAATATTTATTTACAAGTAAATGTAGTAAATTATTAGTTTTAATGGGTTATCGGTTTACCCAATAACCAATATTAAAAATCAATACCGAATCGATAATCCGGTAATTTTTTTTATAAAATCATTAAAAATTCGTTAATCCATTACCCCAATAACAATAAATCAATAACACTTTTTTTGGTTCGATTTATCGGTCGATTCAGTTTTCGCACACCACTAATAATAACAATAACTAAGCGATATATTTAAAAAAAAATTATTTTGTTAGTTTGTTTATTAAAAAGAGGAATCATAAACTAAAAAAAAAATTACCTTAAACTTTGGCAATGATGATTTTTCTAGATTCTTGACTTGAAGTTGGAGACTTGGAGTTCTTTGTGTGGAAAATAAAAGGCAAATTTAAAGAGAGAACAAAAAATATTTTTGGAAGTTGAAAAGTGGGTGAGAAGGAAACTTTTGAAGTTTTTTGACTTTAGGTCTTTAGAATTTTTTATTCCTTTTAAAAACGTGTATTTTTTAGTTAATAAAAAAATTGAAGCAAATTGTGGCTAGCTGGGATTAAACTCGAGACCTTGGTGTTAAAATCTAGCAGTCACACCAGTGAACCATCCAGCGACTTTGAGAATGGGTTCCACAAGTTATTATTTAATATCTCTTTAATCATTATACAAGTAAGATATCGAGTTTAGTCGGATGACCATGAGTTCCGATGACCCAATTTTAATACATAAATTCGCCCCTGGTGATCGGTGTCTAGCCCAAATACCCTGATTCGGGATGAGGAGTCATGTTCTTGTACTTATCTGTTAGAGCCCCCAAATTCTTAATGTGATCGGTAGCTAGTACCCCGGACGACACACCTCTGGTTCTTCGCGCCATTTTCAACGAAAAAACAAAATTTAAGGAAAACAATGCAAAAGTTAACCTTAAAGAACGAAAAATGCTTTGTAAATTCTGTTTCTCCTCCACTATAATTAGTTTTATCACCTTCTAACAATTTGTGATGTTGGATAAATTGAATATATATATGTTAATGTTGGATAAATTTAATATATATTATAAGTTAAGGTAGGATGATGAAAAATGACAATAAAGTAAAAGGCAACCAACAGTGTCGTTGTCAACAACTGCAGCAGAGTATCGGGAAGCAACAGTTGCAGCTCAATAAAGTACGTGGCTTATGCAGTTGATGAAGGATTTACAGCAATCAGTTGGCTACTCAGTTACCTTGTATTGTGACAATCAATCAGCGATTTGCTTAGCTGAAAATCCTGTTTTTCATGCAAGGACTAAGCACGTGGAAATACATTACAAATCACATTTTACTATATCTAGAATCCTACAAATCACTGAAAAATTTGTGATCATTGTTATAGTACTGCACTGAAGACACTTTCTTGATCACATATTTCCACGAGATATAATTTCTAACAAATCTGATTCAAATACATAACAAAGAATCCTCAGCTCCCATCCTCCTCTTGCCTTCTTTTATTTGTCAACTTATACCCAAAATTAACAGAAATTCTACCCCTTTTGAATTGTTACAAAAAATGTTATTCGACAGACCAGACATGAGGCTAACTGTCATGCCGATACAATCTTATTTGATTAAAAGACCAGAAATAAGATGCCACAAGAATAAGATGACAAATGAAAATTTAAAATGTTGATGCCATTAAGGTTGATGAGGAGTGGCAATTAAGTAAAGATCACCCTTTCTAGCAGCAGTCATTCCAGCCGATTCAGTCAAGTCCAAGTCTTTTGGCTCCATTCCAGTAGGGAGCTTCCAATCAAAGTGATAAAGCAATTGTGCCAACGGCAAATAAACATTAGCCAAACCAAATGATATCCCGGGACAAATCCTTCTCCCTCCACCAAACGGAAGATACTCAAAATTGTTACCAATAAAGTCTATAGAACACTGCTCAAATCTCTCCGGCTTAAAGCTTTCTGCATCATCCCAATATTTTGAATCTCTTCCCAATGCCCAAACATTAACCATGACTTTGGTCTTCACGGGAATAGTGTAGCCGTTTATTTCAGTTTCTTCCCTACATTCTCTTGGGACCAAAAGTGGAACTGGTGCATGAAGTCTCATTGTTTCTTTAATGACTAACTTTAAGTATTTCAGCTCTTCCACATCATTTTCATCCAACGTTACTTTGTTTCTAAAGGCTTCTCGCACTTCTATTTGAGCTTTGGCTAATACACTTGGATTTTTCAACATTTCAGCCATTGCCCATACTGTTGTTGTTGATGAAGTTTCTGTTCCAGCAGCAAACAGGTCCTGCAATTAATGGCCAAGTTATATTAGTAAATTAAATAAGTAAGAATAAGCATAGTATATATATTGAATACTTACAATAATAACAGCTTTGATATTGTCGTTGTTGATTGGAAATTGAAGACTTTTATCATTCATAAGTCTTAGAAGGACATCAACTAGATCTTCACCACCTATTGCATCGTCACTTTTGCGAGTTGCAAGGTTCTTCTTGTGCTCGTTGATGACATCCTCAACAATTGAATCTACCTTACGATGGGCATTTAGAAGTTTTTGCTTCGCTCCACCAAAACCATGAAGAAATTTGTATGAAGGGAAGATGTCAGCCACATCAAAGCCTTCTGCTAAGCTTATTACTTCTCTAATTAATTTTATAAATACTTCTTGCTCCTTTAGTACTTGCCCAAATGCTGATCTACATGTCATGGAACTGGTGAACCAAATGATCCTTTCCGTAAAATTAACCAGCTCACCAGAAGTAAAACATGGCTGGATAGAGTCAATGAGACGAACAACTTCATCATGCCTGATCGAGCTGAATGACCGGACATTCTTTGCACTCAATACTTCCATGATACAAATTTTACGCATTTGTCTCCAGTACTCACCTATTAGAACAGAAATCATCAGAACTTGTACGACAATAGATTAGACAATGAGGGAAAACATATCAAAAGAGACATAACAATGTAACCATCATATGAGCAAATGACTCACACTCACCGTAGGGGCTAAAGGCGATGTCGCGTCTGTCATAACAAATAATGTCCATAGCCAAGAGTTTAGGCCTAGATGCAAAAGCAATGTCATGAGTTTTTAATACCTGTTTTGCCATGTCGGGAGATGTAACCACAATTGCAGAAACTTCACCAAGTTGAAGGTGCATAAGTGGTCCATATTTTTTGGCTAAATCTCTAAGAACACAGTGTGGAAGTCCACCAGCCAGGTGATGTATACTTCCTATAAAAGGAAGTTTCCATGGACCTGGAGGCAATTTTTTGGTTTGGCTATTGTTTAAGTACTTTTTCCATTTCCTTAACAAAAAGAGGAAAGATATGAAAAGGAAAATGGAAACCAATTGCATTTTGGGATATTGATTCTTCAAACCTCAATTGAGTGTCCTATTTTATAAGCTTCTGGTTAGGCAGCAAGTGGGATATGCAACAACCTAGTGGCATATTTTGGTTATGACATACTTTAAATTTTGATAGTAAAGCTTCTCTATTTTAATCGTAAATTCAGACATGAAAACATACTATTAATCACAATAATTGACAATTTAAGCCTATGAAAAAAAATCAAAATATAGATAAATTCTCTCGACTCTCAAAATTTGAAAGGTGCCATGTCATTATTGATCATTTTTAGGAGTCAAATAAATTCAGCTTATCTGAAGATTAAACAAATAATAATTTTGTGGACTAATTCCCAATAATAAAGCATGTCGCAGACGACTCTTAGCTTATTATAATAATTGCTTCGCCTTTTTGTATAGCAATTTTGACTGATATAGAACATATCTAGATACCGGCAAAATTGAAAAAGAACGTTATTTTGATTTCACTTTAATTTAATTAGTGTATAATTTTTTTGAAATTGTGAGACCCGTTTTATGTATGTTTTTTACTTTTAAATTCATATCCTTTAATTATAGCCTTATTACTTTGAATATCGTTGATAATTGTGTAAATTTATAGCTACTTTGAGTAAAAAATCGATGATTCGTGAAGAAAAATATTTCAATTATAGATATCCCAATGGCCGCCCTCACATAGGTTTTCATGTAAAAAGAATGAGATGATTTATTTTACGCAAATAGATATATAATTTATTTTAGAGAAAAAATTTAAAACTATTTGATCAACACCACTTAATGATATTTATCAAGTATTCATTTTACACTCAATGAGATTACTTGCTGCATCTCCAACCTTATACTCTATTTTACTCTCCAACTGCTCTTCCTGTTGCTCAAGGAGTTACTGCGTTGGATACCCAATGAACTTATCCACCGATTGCTCAGAGTTGTTTTCCATGGAATTTTGGACGAGGGGCGATATGTTAGTCTATCATTGTTAGAAGTGTTGGTGAGAGTGGACAATATGGTATTGGAGAATCAATTCCTAGTAACCAGATAGCAAAACACAAACCATCAACTTACCCGAAGTTAAAAATAAAATTTCCAAGCATAGGACTAGTTGGAATTCATCTTGTTGAGCCTCAATATAAGCTGTCATTTGAACTTGGTGACAACTTAATTAGAGCTTCTTTTTTCCATGATAGTGGCATGAGAGGCTACTGGCTCAGGTGTAAAGTCTTACAAGTATTACAAAATTAATGTCTGAAAGTTCAATATGATGACATCCAAGATTGTGATGGTCTTGGAAAGGTCGAGGTACCTTAACCACTGCAACTATAACTTAAGTTTATATACTATAACTTATGATCTACTTACATATATTGACTTGACCGCTCTCCCTTCACCCTGTTTCCTCATTACCTTTGCTTGGTTTATAGGAATGGATTCCTTTCTACAGAGTTGTAGGCTTTGATAGACTGGGCATGAGATGCACCTGACACCTTACAGTTCGGCCCCAACTTCTGGAGGATTATTTTGACTATTCTTTTGAATTATGAGCTGCAGTGGATGCTTGGTGGTTTGACGGGTGGTGGTAAGGTGTTGTTGCTGGATTTGATGTCTATGGAAGCGGTCATCTTCAGGTTTACTTCACTGGTATGAAATAATAGTCCCAAGAAAACTAAAATGTTAAAATAGAAATAGAAAACAAGGAATAAAAGGAGAATTTTTGCTTATCGGTTGATGCATAGGAACATTGCGTTAGAATAGCTCAACAACCAATGGATATAAAATTGGTGTCTCTAATTATATTAAATTCTTACATGAAATTATATATCTAATCTCAACATTGACATAAATTGGTTTTCTAACTCAATAGTGGAAAACGTTTTAAATAGTAGGCCTAGCTTCTGCCTAATTTATTGTCCAGAATTTTGAATGTTCGATGTTGGTCATGGCCCTGATGCCCCAAGGTGTTTCTCTCTCTCAATAGGTGAGAAGATATTATTGGAGATACAAAGTAAGTTAAGGGAAAGAAAGACCTAAAGTTGTTTATAAGCTCGAGTTTAACTTATGTATCCAAGTGTGGTATCAAAGAACGGGGGAACTACAAAAATCAGATAGCTCACAAGCTTGTAACATTGATGTTACTAGGTCTTAAGAACTTAAGCAAGGTTAAAGGTACAACTATAAAGGGACCTAGTTCCATTAATAACACAACATTGGGAATCACTTGATTTTTGCAGTTCCCGATTATTTGATACTGCACTTGGATACATAAGTTAAACTCGAGCTTATGAATGACTTTATGTCTTTCTTTCCCTCAACTTCAACCTATTTTTCATCTACACCAATCTCTTCACACCCTCACATTCTTCCCTTGAATCTCCAATAATATGTTCTCCCCTATTATTGAGAAAATGTACCTTGAGGCATTAGGCCATAACCAACATCGGACACTCAAAATTCCGGACAACAAACTAGCTAGAAGCTAGCCCTACTGTTTAAAACTTTTTCCATTGCTGAGTTAGAAAGCCAATATATGACAATACTGAGCTTAGACATATGATTTCAGGTAGAATTGGGAATTATTAGAGACTACTTTTACATCGATTGGTTGTTGAGTTATCCTTATGCGAAGTTGCAATGCATTAATCGATAAATAAGAATTCCCTTTTTATTTCTTATTTTCTATTCTATTTTAGTTTTTAAGTTTTTTGGGAATATTATTTCTTACTAGAGAAGTAAACTTGAAGATCAGCGCTTCCATAAACATCAAATCCAACAACAACACCTTCCCATCACCCGTCAGATCACCAAGCATCAACTACAACTTCTATTCTAAAGAATACTCAGAATAATCCTCCAGAGGCTGGGTCTGAACTGTGATGTGTCCTGTACATCTCATGCCCAATTTATCACATCCTCCAACTCAGTAGGAAGGAATCCATTCCTATAAATCAAACAAAGGTGATGAAGAAACATGGTGAAGGTAGAATGGACAAGTTAATATATGCAAGTAGATCATATATTATAGTATACAAACTTAAGTTATAGTCACAATTGTTAAGGTAACTCGAGCTATTAAGGACCATCACAATCCTACATGACATCATATTGCTCTTTCACATATTTTGTGATACATGTATAACCTTATACTTGAACCAACAACCTTTCATGCCACTATCGTGGCAAAGAACCACTAAGTTGTCATCAACTTCAAAAGACAACCTATATTAAGGCTTAACAATTTGAATTTCAATTGCCCTGTGCTTGAGAATTTTATTTTGAATTCGCCTGAGTTGGTGGTTTGGGTTTTGCAATTTGATTACCAGTCATTATATTTTTGATACTAGAATGGCCACTCTTAACGACACTTCTACTCCACCTAGGTCCTTGCATTGAAGGATCTTCTCGGGTTATATTTTCAGAGTCATCATCAGACATGTGACTAGCCATTAAAGCACTTCTTCTCTTTTCACTTCTCGGGGTATCTACAAGATAAGGGAAGTTAAATTTACTATAATGCATAGAAGATTTAAGTTAATATAAACATAATTTATAGCATTCTTTGTACAGATATCCAATTGTATATAGCTAAAAACAAGGACGTTCAAGGAACACAATTCCATAGGTGGCTATGGGGTTGATCATATATCATGTGTAATCTTAATCTTTATGAGCACACAAGCTTTAAATTCTTCAAGTGCATATAACCATCAAGAAGAAAAAGAATTCATTGATGAATTATGAAAAAAATATTATGACAACATTTACCAAATACATCAGACCAAAGACTAGTATAAATGATCCCGAGCTATAATTAGAGGTTCTAAACTAGGCTAGTAACTAATTGGCATCTACCCGAACATCAAAGAACAACACAAAACGTATAGAGGAAGTTGAAAAATGCATCTACATTAATAAGAATAGTATCAAACATGCATGATATTAAGGATCACAATATAAATGCATAAGAGGAAAATGTAAAGGGAAGAAAAGGATAAAAAGAAGATCTAAACTGCATACTACACATTCAACACAATAGATCTTCACAATATCGTGACATAAAATAAAAATAAAAGAGAAAGGAGTAAGAAGCAAAGGGATTTTTCCGGTCGAACAAACATAAATGATTGTAACTGAGAATATTAGACAGAAAGAAGAGCTTTTTGCAAAGATTAGCTCCCGATGACCATATAAACAATGATAAAACAACATCAAACCACAACCCCAAATGAAACACAAACAGATTTTTTCTAAATCCAAAGATAAACTAACCTTAATTCAAGAGAACTCTCAATACTACTCAGTTAAAAAGAGCAAATCTTTTTTCAAGAATTACCAAACAAGGACCAATAAAGCGCAAACCCCCCATGAAAAATGAAATGGGGTTTGTTGATTTTAAAAGAATAACCATGTACAAGAACAAAAATACACAACATTGAACCAACATTTAGAAGACATCAAGTGATCACATTTATAACAAATAGCTTAAGGTTGGAATACAAAATAAGCAACAAAAGAGAACCCGGATTTCAAGAAAAATAAAAGGCTAAGCACGTAATAAATACTAACTCACCACAAAAGTAGCAAATGTTTGTTGCTTTATCGAGAGATGGAGTTTTCGAAAAAAGCCAAAAAATGTTGAGTTGGGTTTTTTGTTCAACAAGCGGTTACGATTAGGGAAAATGATAGATTAAAGGGTTAAAGAACAATACTATGGCACATTTTCCAAGTTCATCAACCACAAGGCTAGTATAATTATTTTGAGCTATAATCGGAGGACTTAATAAAAAAAGTTCACCGCCTTCCATACATATCTTTAAAGAAAATATACTCTAAAATCATTTAGTAGTTAATTGGGTCAAGGGTTCAGAAATATACTCCCAAATGCACACCCAAGTATATGTGATCGTGCAAGTAATATAGTGTTTTTAAAAGATAGTTGGATTATCAAACCCAAAGAGCTTGTCGATTGACTATTTACCTAATTATACTAATTCTAATTATTTATGCAAGTGTGCCACAAGATTTGAATACTAAGAATGCAAGTGTCACGACCCAAAAATAGATGTGATGACACTTGTTTATTCCCAACAAGACAAGTCAGTCTCAACCCAACAAAACAAAAGAAAAGCGAAAAGATAGAGCAAGAACAAGATAAAAGCAAAAAACCTTTTCATTCTATTAACACTCCAAAACCTGGTTGTCACGTGTACAAACCACTAATACATAAAATGCGGAATTAAGAAATAAGTACAAGTCTCAATTTTTTGTTTTTCAAATAGAACAAAGCACAGAAAGAAGAACTAGAGGGCCCACCGGGATGACCGACATATACCTCTCAACAGTTCTTTGACAAACCTTCGAGATGGGAGAGGAAGTGCAATCACACGATACCGGGATCGAAACCTACACAAGTGTAGAGGTAAATAGTGAGTACCAACAACATGATGCTGAGAAAGCAACATAATAAACAAGGCAACTAGCTATAAATCAAATACTTATTTCATCCCAACCAAACCTCCTCAAACTACAACCTGCACAGAAATCAACCCAACCAAATAGTTCTACAATACACCACTCACAAGGCTCAATAGTCACAGTCCAATAGTTACAATTCAGTAACCAACACATATCAAGTAAGTCAGTCTCAATGTCAAGTAGATCAATCACAAGTAACAAGTGAATCAATCACAATTAACAAGTAAGTCAAATATTTAAGCATCAAAATGCATCAAACTGCAATAATCAAACTCTTCCCAGGACCATTTCCCATTGGCTTTATATCATATCACTAGCCAGGACCATTTCACATTGGCTTTATATCATATCACTAATCAGAACCATTTCCCATCGTCTTTATATCATGTCGCTAGCTGGAACCATTTCCCATCAGCTTTATATTAATAGCCGAAACCATTTCCCATCTGATTTATATTACTAGATGGAACTATTTCCCATGGGCTTTAAATCACAAGTCTCATCATGGTTTACAACAATCGATGCACATTAGCAAGTTTACACCATAGAAAAGAGACAAAAATTCAAGCAATTTGTCACAACCCGGGCCTACACCCTAGACATAGCCAACACTCAATAACTATTGTTAGTCTCCAAGCGAACCCTTATCGTGGCTAACTAAAAGTGGAAAACTAATTCGAGCAAAATGGGAACTCCAAATTCATAAATAAACTTTAAAAACTCAATTTGAACTCAACTCCAATAACTGTCTGAAAATAATTTAACAAGTTATAGTTAACTGTCTCATGACCTCCTCAAGACTTTTGTTGAAAGTAACTCATTGATAAGGATCTGGGCATTGCTTTTCAACTACCTTGAGTATGAAGGGTAGTTGAATGAATCTAAGAAATACACGAGTTTGAATAAGTTCCTTATGACACAACTCTATTGCACGATTTAGAGTATGAAAGAAGGGAAAATTTTCCTAAATGTTTGTAGTCCCTTATTTATAGAAGTGGGGCCCTCACAACCATAAATAAGATCCTACTTGACACGACTTCATAGACACCCTATGACACTTGAAACCTAGATCTAATACCAAGTTTGTCATGACCCGAGCCTACACCCTAGATGTGCCGACACTCAAGAACCATTGCTGGTCCCCAAGCGAACCCTCATCCTAGATGATTACAAGCGAAAAACTAATTCGAGCAAAATGGGAACTCCAAATGCACAAATAAACTTTAGAAACTCAATTTCAACTCAACTTTGTCTGAAAATAATTTAACAAGTTATAGTTAGCAGTCTCATGACCTAAAAAACAACTCAGTAACAAAAGAAATAATGTGAGACTCCTCGGCTTTAAAACTATTTATGAAGCCTCTACTATTACAGAAGGATATCAGGACAAGACCCATGACATCTCAAAACTACTAATTGTAAGGTAAAGGTGAAGTCCTCCGGAATATAAGAAGGCTCACCAAAGCTGACAGGAAGGTCAAATGATCTCAACGAAACGCCTGTTGATGATCCTGAGCACTTGTATCTGCATTATAAAATAATCCAGGTCGAATGACATCAGTACATTGAATGTACGAGTATGTAAGGGGAAGAGTGAGAGCAATAACTAACTTAACATGCAAGGCTGGAAGAAATACTCACTTAAACTCAACTTAACTCAACTCAACTCAACTCAATACAAAGCAATAATGATAAATGCAATATTTAAAACATTATGAAACATGAGATAAAACTCAATGTTGTATAAATATACAATAAAATACGCTTTACCCTTATTTGGGAGATTCTCTAACCGACAACCATCACTATGAGTTTCATGATGATACATCATCTCGCCCACTGTGCCAGAACTGTCCTATATCTTACCGGAGTATAGAACACCTCAACTAAGTGGATCTACTAAGCTTTGCCTGAAGACACTTATGATTCATCTAAAAGTATGATCTTGTACCCATGTTCGCATACATGATTTATGAAGAATGTGAGTTGTCTAAACTCATCCTCATATCGGTGCTCAATACTACTCCCAATAATACATACTCATGCTCCATGTTTAAAAACACACTCTTCCTCTGGTTTGAGATAATTGCTCAAACTATCATCTTAAAAGAGGTAACTTCTCTAAATATCTTTGAACTCATAACCTCTTTTTAGAAATCAAAGTTTCTCTTTCTCAATGTAAATATGATACATTTGGGAATACTTAGTTCCCTTAAACTTTACTCAAAACTGTCTCTTTAAACTTTTCCTCAAAACTCAGTTTAAGACACAATGATTGACTTTCAAAGACTCTCAAGACTTATAACTCAAAATAAGATTCGTGCTGAAAATATATACATGAACGAATCAACTCAAGGATCTCAATAGCAATATAGAAATTCAATACTTAGAACTCAAGGACTCAAGAGCTCAAGAACTCAGAACGCAAGAATACTTCTCATCCCAAGAATACTCAATTCATAGGGTTCATGCGAAATTATGGACATGAACAACACAACTCAAAATGACTTAAAAGGACCTCTTAACTTTACTGTAATTTGAAATTGTAAATTTAAGATCTATGATTTGGATATAGGATCTCTTAATGATTAATGAAGGCTTAGATAGTTAGAAATAAAATATGGAGAAAACACGATCTGAAGAAGCACTGGCGCGACACGGAAGGTGATTTAATTTTTTGGTTGAGAAAAGATTTTTGAGACAGAGGACTCTATATCCTCTCCGCGATGTGGAGAGGGGGTGATCATCTGAAGGTGGAAATTTAAAAAATCCCTGCGATACGACACTGGGCTCAATTATTTGGCCGTCCTTTTCTTCCTCTTCTACACTCGATTCAATTAATCCACAAAGCAATTCCTTTGTCCAAATTCACGAAATCATATAATCCCAGTACATTTTCAATGAAACCCACACAAAAATCTATCAAGAGACTCAACTCATTCGTAAAACCCTCACTTCATGAACTCAAAGACCTCCATTGATAGCTAAAACTCAAAAACTCAATCAATTAACTTCAAGAACGAATTCATGGGTAAAAATTTACATGATTGGCGTGAGGGTGAATAAGCCCAACACTATGAAAGCTTACATATCTGGAAGAACATTGTTCGTGAAGAAACTTGAAGGAAAATCTTGGAAGGTGAACCCTAGCCTTAGCATTTTCTTGAATTTCTTGAGCGTAGAATTTTAAGAGTGAATGACAGGGGTTGATTATGAAAACTGATTTTCTACATGTTTAGGATAATTTAGATGAATTCCTAAGGGTTTTTAGGACTAAAGTACCCTTAAAAAAAATGAGCTGGAAGTTGGGATATTTTTCTAGAGGACAGTGAGGTCCGTATTAACTGCGTAGTGCAGAGCTATCGCGGAGATGCTGCCAAGTTAGAGTGTCTCTAGTAAATCTGTGATATCTTTCTATTAAAACTCGGATTGAGGTAAATTGGTGGCATTAGAAAGAGGACTCAAAGACCTTCGATTTGATGGGTGATGGGTCACTTAATTCTTTATGTGCTAAACTATATGATCCTTTCAAGTTGACCAAAAACTAAAAACTGACGGGTGACTTGAACGAATTTCTATTTATTTGTTTTTGAAATCCGAGGTGTTACATCTAGTGACCTTAACACCAAAAAACTTTAGAATCACTCGGTACAACTGTTTTATTAGGAAAATATTATTTGGACTGGTTTAGAGTCGCCACTTAATTTTTAAGAAAAATCAAGAAAACTATTTTTTTCAAAAGATTAAAACAGAAAACTAATGAAAATATTAAAGGGGTTCGAGGTTCATATTAACATTTTGGGAAGGGTTTTAAAGCACCCGAAATGCCCGCTAATATGCGGTTATCCGATAATTAATTATTTGGCTAAAATGTTTTAATTTAACTTGATTTGCAAAATTTGAACTATTTTATGGTTAGGACCATTTTTTTAAAAAAAAATAAAAATAAAAATACTGAAATATTATCTAAGTGAAGTATTTCACAAACTTATTTATTTATTTACTTATTTTTAAATCAAGTAAGAGGCGAATAATTTATTTAAGTGATACTTCAAAATGGGTGTCTTCTGGGGGGTTTGAATGTTCGAAACCTTAAGACTAACAAAAAATATTAGCAAGTAAATAAACATAATAAAAATGAAGAGGGAAAGAGACTCGGGCCCAAGTTTGGTTTTTCTGTCTGCCCGGACCAACACTTGGGCCTAATTTCATTTTTGGACCAAAAGGCCCAATTCTCGCCACCTGTCCTAAATTCTAACAATATAATAAACATATAAGTGGGCTTAGGCCCAAAAGTAACAAAATACAATTTATTTTGGATTAAGAGTGGGCTTTTGGCCCAATCTTTCAATTTTTCGATCTCTTGCTCCTTTCAAATTCGGGACCTGTTCGCCGATTTTCAATGACCGGCTGACTCAATAAGATAGAATTGGGCCTCCATGGCCCAATAAGAAAAAAATGCAAGGAGAGGAGTCCACCATGGACTCGGAAAGGGTTCACATACAGTAGAGAAAAAGGAAGACGACGTTAGCATATTTAATAAAGAAATAACTAAGGCATGACTTTAATTTAAGAGGAGGCAAGCTAGGTGATTTAAAATAGAAGAAAAACTACTACCGATGTATGGATTTCACGGAGACATAAATTGAGGGAAGAAGAACTACGCACATAACAATAAAGGACCACATTTTACTAAGTTAATTAACAATATAGCATCAATGCCTATTATACTAAGAAAGGCTCCTAACATATTTGCTCCAACATGCAATATCATGCAGATGCAATAAACAATAAACAAACAGAGAGGTATTCTTGACCATACAACATGCAGCAAATTACATTTTTTAGGCAATTGAAAGTTGATGTATGTACAGTTGCAATTCAAAGACCATAGCTTTGACATGGGACTTTACGTGGACCATCCAAGGTGATAAATGCTCCGAAGCAAATATTTATTAAAAGAGAAGAACAAACAGTAGAATAGATAAACTTGAGCCACCATCCATCACACACAAGACTACATTCTGGTGTTAACGTATCATTGCATACTCCTGCCTGTTTTCTATCAAATATTGCTGAAAATATGTACTCAAAATCTGGTGTGTTTATGTTCAGGACATTCTTATAATTCAATATATTTAACCAGAATTTTTGCTTCAATTTTACTCAAAATGCTTAGAGAGACCACACAAGCAAAGGCCAATATGTTATCACACATATGCTAGAAGCTCTAAACCATTAAACCCAGAACCATGCTAAGCCTAACAATCAATTTAAGAATGAGCGGCTGAAATTTAAATGCAACGACCAGGAACTAGATTAGCCTTAAGTTGAAAACATAAATATCTCTGAATTAAGATTAAGAGGAATCACAGATTTAGCACTCATCTCGAAGCAATAGCCGCTGAAATGGACTCGAAATTATACTCTAACAGGTTATCAACAATTTAAAGCTTGAAACAAATATCAATTATGACCGAACACAAACATGGACATACGGAAGAACTGAAACGAAAACTACCAATTCATAAAAGACAAGATGGAACAGATAATGATATAAGACAAAGAACAAAATCTCATATTCTTTCAGATAAGCAGAAACTAGACCATTCAGATGACTAAATACTTTTTCACATTTTGACTAAAATCAGATGACGAGGAAATATGACATAAGAGAAGCAAATCATGGAGAAGTCACGGTTAAGCCGGAAGGGACTGAACATGCTCGCAAATGACGTTAAACTAACTTCAGACATAATTTATGCACAGATATTTACTCATGTAGAAAGAGAATGGTATTACTAGCTAAAGACTCATTAGCCAAGTCCTAACGTATGAAAACCAAAACAAAGTTAACACATGAACGAGAACGCAGGACACAACCCATAACACATCATAAACAAAACAGCATAGAAGAAACTGGATTAAAATGAAAACAAGAAAGGATTTACCTCTTTCCGGGCAGCGAATGGAGACGAGGACGAACTTGGAGCGACTTCGACACCAACTTCGAACCTCAGGAATTCAGTGGGTTCCCGTGACCCACAACCGAGGAAAGAAAGTATATGTTTAGGATGTATATATTATATTTTTTATATGAATGAGGTAGCTCGGTGATTCTTTTTTCTGTAGATTCTTGCCAAAATAATAATCTCCACCTCTGTCCCTTTTCTACAATGAATAAGGGGGAATATATAGAAGGAAACTAGGGTTCCAAAATGGGGGGAAAGGCTGATTTTTCGGTTAGGAGGGAGGCCCATTTCGAATTCAAACTCCCAATCTTTCACCATTTCATCTAGACACCCTTTCCTTGAGGTCTTGACTTATTCCGAAAGGGGCAAGGAGGACAGAGCGCATGCCTGCTGTCTTCTGCGACGTTAGTACGAATTGAAAATGACGTGAGGAAGAAGATGGGGCGCGTATGGGATCGGATTTGCGTCTAGTACGCGCTGTGTATGCTGCTGTTCTGTTTACGCCGTGAAGGCGTCATTTTGTTGTTGTTGTTTTTTCGCTGTTAACGTGAAGGATCTGGAATCCTTTATTGAAGAAAAGAGACTTGGGCCGGGTATGGGTACGGGTCGGAATTGGACTAGGAATTTTAGTGGACTGCTGGGATGAAAGTGAGTTGGAAATATGGGCTGGAAAGGTTGGGTAGATGAATTTCTGGAAAATATAAAGTACAAGGCCCAAAATTGGTCTTTTGAATTTAAGAATTTAGCCAAATCGAGTATAATTAGCGAATTCGACTAAAACCTAAATAGAACGAATTAATATAATTAATTAATGAGCTTCTTAATCTTCACGAAATAAAATAATTAACTTACTTATGAAATAATTAATTCGAAAATATAAACTAATATTAAATACGCTAATTAACAAAACATTAAAGAAAAGTAGAATCTTTTTGAATGACTTTTTGAATGCTCGTAACAAATGTATTAATTATATAAAAATATATATAATGTTTTAAAGTTACAAAAGTGACTAAAATTGCTTTAAACTTACAAAATAATTTATTTATTTATTTTTGAATTTTTGTAAAACTAATTATCCCAAATCATTGAAAATTAGAAAGCTCGAAAATTAATTTATATTGTGGAAGTCCAAAATTGGGTGTCAACAACAACCTTATTCACAAATGAAGAATGGCTTGAGTCTTAACTTAGAAATTTTCGGGATGTTACACAATTCAAGTCCACATTCATGTTATCAAGCATTTCATCATTCAATCAAATAGAGGCCACCACAAGCCAATTCACAAGCATCATGATCAACACGTAGCCTTTTAATTTAAACTCCTTTTTATTCATTAAGATCATCAAGTGGAACAATTAATCCCTCACCTCATTCCCATTACTCCCAACACATACACAATGAAGGCAATCACGAATTCTACTAGATTACATGGTTTAGGAGATCACTTGCCTCAATTCAAACATACAATCACTCTGTAACTTGAGTCTTCCCTCTTCGTACGATATCCGAATCGAATAAATTTAATAAAATGAGGATTCACAATAAGATTTCAAAACTAACAACACCCATATTGATGATTTTGAGAATCAGGCCAAATTAGCAACAAAAAAAAACCCATTTTCGAAAAGGAGGGATAATTCTAGAAATTTGTATAAAATCACGTTATCCAAACATTTTGGAACTCAATAGTTAAAATCCCATTGAACAATGAGTTGAAATCATGCTCAAAACTCTAGTTTACTTAAAACACATGTTCATGAGAAAAACCCTCAATACTCGGGTTCGAAACCCCGACTCGAATCTGAAATAGTTCTTGAAAAATATCTAGCCCATGCTTAGGGAAGTTCAAATATGAAATTCCATAAAAAAAAATGGAGTTTAAATCGACCTTGAAATCCTCAATTTATCAAACTTTAACTTTACCATGGAAAAACCCAAATTCTCAAGCTTATATACGGTTAATATGATGAAAATAATCGATGAATCAACAATCTTATGTCAAAATCAGTTTACCCATAACATAAGGATCCTAAATGTACATTTTTCATCAAAATCCAAGTTCAAATCGATAGCGCCCTAATCCCCACCCCTCCAAGAATTATACGAATAAGGAAAGAAAATCATATGAAGAAATCATGAGAAAATGTATTTCAGTTGGATATTAACCCCTATATTAAATCGAGAAGAATGCCGAAAGAGTCACATCATTCTGAGCTCGAGAACTCCCAATATGTTCAAATAACCAAATGAGCACAGTCTGAAATTTTAAATGCATGTACAACTGTAGTTGCACCAGCAAACCAACAACTTTTATTTCACTAAAAAGATCGTAAATTCCTCATTCGATATCGAAATGACCCGATTCTTTTTTCTAAATGTCTTAAATAACGATACAGACCTGCTCGTCTAATCAAAACTCAATTTTGTACTCGTTACCCCAGTCAAATATCATTTTTGCCTAGTAATTATTTATTTCATAATCACGATAAAAGTCCAATTTCGGCTTAGCAAAAATGCACCAAACTTTGCAGATCAATCCTATAATTCATGCTCAAAATTTCAGAAGTTTCAGAATAATATTTTTATCTTTAAAACTAATAACAAACCTTTTAGTTGACACAAATTGCTGAAACAACGCCAAGGCACCCAAAAACCTTAGAAACTCACCAAAACTCATATGGAACTTCCCGACCACAAACTATATATGCTACTAGCTTGAAAATGAGATTTTGGAGTCAATGAAATCATCAAAACACCCAAACATTGTCACTTTAACCCGATGTTGACCAAAGTTAACTTTAACTTAAGAATCTCCAATTTCCAAATAAGGACATGAAACTTATACAAAAGCTTCGGGAACTAAATCAAACCTTCAACTAGACCAAATATCACCATTTGGACCTATTGAAATCATCAAACTCGAAAATGACCTTTCTAACCTCAAGAGTTGACTAAAGTCAAATTTTAGCTTTAACTTTCTGTGCATTTCATCTACTGACTCAAAATCAAACCAAAAGTCTTGGGGACCCAAGACAATAGTCTTACTAACCAAAAAGTCACGTTCGGGGGCTGATGGAACTGACGAGATTCCATTTCGAGAATCGTAGATCCGGTTGTTATCAAAAACCACTTTTAACAACTCTAACTCTCCAAAACTCTAACACTTCAAAAAAATCACAATTTACAATGAAATTTAAAAACCAACTTTATAAACTGATCATATAGGATTCGGGGTAACTACCGGGAGGATAAAATGGTAATTTTCCAAAAGTTTCAAAAAGTGTCCTACGGGGTCATTACAACAAGAATAATAGAAATATACTAACTAACAATGATTCAACTTCAAGATGACTGTTAACAAAAGTTTAAGACAATTCCAAGTCTGCACCGTAACTAAGAATTAATGCTTCACATTTCTTTTATGGATTTTAGATGGTTATCAAATTATTGATTTACAAGGTTAATAATATGATCATGATCTCTCGGCCTTTAATCACCTACCCCAATTGATAGTCTAACTACATGTAACAACCCAAACCGTCGTTATTTAGGAAAGAAAAACTTCAAGAAAATACTGAGGCTACTGTCCCGCCAGGGCAGGCTAGATGCCGCTAAGGCGGCATTTCCACAGCGGGATAAGTAGCCACCAGAGTGGGATAGGTGAGACATAATGTAAATTACGTGAAATCTTATTTTCTCCTTCTTCCAAAAATACCAAAAAGAGGCGAGGAACACCCCAGAAACCCTCCCAAAGCTACTCTTGGCATGGGAAAGGAGGAGAAAGAGAATTCTAGCGTGGGATGGCAATAGGTTGCGGATTTCCAGTCAAAATCCACATTCCCGTCGTCCGAAAACCAGAAATTTATCTACAATCCCTCTGCGAATGCTTGGCACCCAGGTAGGCTAGGTTTATTTATTGAGTAGTTATAAATCTGTTATTCACTGCGTAGTATGTTGGAATTAATGGTAGAATTTATGAGTAGGCTTTTTGTGCACCAAAAAAGGGTTGATTATGCGTATATCCTTAAGTGCTACATTAGACGTATATCGTAGGAGAAAGCCCTAGTTCGTGAAATTGGGTTTAAGCATTTTTTGTGATTTCTAATTGTATAATGTTTGTCGAACAATTGACGTATGGTATGCATGTGTGTATGACATTCGATAAAAGTGGAAACAAACCTAATGAATTTATTACAACAATGCATGCCATGAACTTGAGTACTTTACTATATGATGTGAGTATTGTATGTTATGGATGTGAATATGATCATGATTGTGATGATTGGATTGGTTGTCACGTACCGACACACTAACTTCTATTGGATCGGGTGTCACGTACCAACATGTTAACTTGAATTGGATCGGATGTCACGTACCGACATACTTATTGGATCGGGTGTTAAGTTCCAGCGCACTAACTTGGTTCGGGTACCACATTTCGATACCCTAACAGTTTGGGTGTGGTTTCCATGAGAGGACCATTGACTTGGCATAACTGTATATCTTGAGAATGTGGAATTTGTACATTGAATCCTGACATATTAACTGGGTTGCACATTTTGTATAGAAATATGTGTGGGTTGCGATGTTGAAATTTAGTCGGATATATTTGTTGGTGTAGTGGATTCGGAATGGTTAGGTTAAAAATCGGGAGGTGTACGATAAGTAGAGAACAAGGGTTCGGGTGTCCTTACGGGTTGCCCGTGGAGGGTGGTAGTGAGTATTGTTATTGAGAATTAGGGAGGTGTTCTATTGTGTTATCAAATAGACATGTATTATCCAGTAGGGAATAGTATTGAGCTTGATATAACGTACTAAGTAGTTAAGGGTTGAGAGATGACGTGAAGGAAGTAGGGTTTGTTGCTAGTGGTTATGTCCGAAGTCTCCTTTAAGAGGTAGAATGGTTAAGTCGTGACCAAGACTGGAATGATTAAGGGGTTGAAAGTCAAGTATGCTAGTTCTATTTTCAGTATCCAAAACTGGTGAGGGCAGGTAGTTATAAAGGTGGAGGAATGGATAGTCTTACTGCTTGTTTTCACTGGTCGATTTCTTATATTATACGGTGGGTATCGGGTTGGTCGATGATGCCTACCAGTACGTGTGGTTTTGTATTGATACTACTCATACTATGCCTTTTGGGCATAGTTTGATTGCAGGATCAATGATGTTTCATAAGTGTAGGTGAAGACAATCTCCAACAGCTTCCACCATGCGAAAGGAAAGATAGAAGTTGTGTCTCCTCGTTATTATGTTTTACCTTGTAATCTTAGTAGCTCTTATACCTGTTTAGACTAGATCCCTGGAGTGTTAATTACTTTACAAGTCTTAACTTGATCTGTTTAAACTCTTATATTTATGAAAATCTCCATGAATTTGATTTTATCCTAGTTTTCTCGAATCTTCTTCATGTCTAAACTATTTGAGAATTGAGGGTTCTCCTACTTAGATGGTAGAGTGAGTGCTCGCACAGCCCGGTGGGTCTGGTCATGAAAAATTTGTATTAGAGATCAGGTTACCGGTCTTCCAGTACAAGAGAAAAATGTGGAATAGACTCCTGCGGATTGGTGTGTTGATGTCCACATCTAATCTTCATGAGGCTAGGAAGCATTCTAGGATTTAGTGTGAGTGTCTCTTGTGGTATGAATTGAGTCCAATTGGTATCTCCCGATTCCAATTGGTACCTCAACAAAGTGAACCGAACGTCGTGGTCACGGCTGAAGGGAAAAAGCAAAACAAATTGGAACTGAGAAGGTTACAATTGGTATTTGGCCCTAAGGGTTATGTAAATGCATGTATGATCAGTAATGGTCATCCATGGACCGAATTAACTAAAATTTTAGATTTGTCTGTGCATTTTAATTTGAAACCATGAATGTTTACTTCCTATTTTTGGAATTAATTGTTGGTGTGAAGAATGTGTTTTCTTAAATGCTATGATGTGATTATGTGCTCAATAAGTGTTTGTCTGAACCTTGATATAGCAGCAGGCTAGACTGAATATCCGAATTTGTGTGTGTTGTAGTGTTGAATTAGTGAGGATGAGTTTGGGGTGTGTATTATTGGGTTTACTCGGGGTAGACATTGACTATCCTAGCTAAGGGGACTACTCTAAAAATGTATGTGTTATAGATGGGAACCTTTGGGAAAGTTAGAAAAGAGAAGAACCCCAGAAAATGGTTGGCATGGGTTGTGTTTTCGTTGGGGTAGCCGAGACGGGATTTTCCCGCCAAAGCGAGGCCGCCAGCGCAGGATTTCTCCAGCCAGAGCGGGACAGAACGAGACAGAACCTCATCCCTGTCTCTTTCATTTTTCCTAAGTCACCCAATTAGGCCCAAAATGCGTATAGGTTAATCCCCAAAACTTAAATCAGTGCTCAACAATCAAATAAAGGTTATAAACCTTAACATTTAAATATCAGTTGCAAAAGACAACAAAGACTAGCATATAGGTGCTTACAAAAGTAGGAAAGCGAAAAGATAAAATAAAGTATTGTTCAAATACAGGCCCAAGAGGGGCGAAAAACCAAATCAGGAACCCTGAGACTGGGAGGTATCATCATCGGAGTTTAAGTCCTCCAAGGGTACCAGGCCCTTCACGGCTTCATCCATAAAGGTGAAATGCTGGAAGTTTCATGTCTCAACTCAGGGAATCTCCTATCTGGGGGTAACACAAGTGAAGATGACCCTCACAACCTTCCATATCCAGACCATCAGATGATCCATCTCTGGTGTAGCTTGCAGTGGAGCATCTCAACCTCTAGGGCAGTTTTGGGTGGAACTGGGGTAGTGTTAACAAAAGAATGCCCAAATCTCTTTCGGACTGCCGCTAAATCCTCCTCCACCTATGCACCTGAGAGTGGGGGCTGGGACTGGGCGGGACGAGTGTCGTCACCTCTACCATCTTCCCATCCCTCATCGTCCGCCTCCGCAGCCGCCTGTCTTCTACTGGCCCTGTCCATCCTCGTCCTCTTGCTCCTGGAAGTAGAACCTTGTCTAACCAAAAGAGGGTAAAAGGGGGTGGGGATCAATAGAGAGTACCTCATCTATGCCCAAGAGGGGAACCCCCACCTGCTTGTACAGTGCAGTCACAAGTCCTGGTAGGAAGAAATCCTTCTTGTTACCCCTGTAGAACATCTTCCATTCTGAGATAATCTGCGCCCCCACATTTAGCTCAATTTCCTGCAGATCGCACGCCACCACCAAGGCCCCAAGAAATGTCACGTCGGTGCGGTTGCTCGACAGGCGGATCCTTCTAGCAACCAAGTGAAGCCACCTCTTAGTATCTGGTGACCAGTCCGCGTTAGTGATGCCCTCGGCAGTAGGCCAATAAACTTTGTCCCGGCGTGCAGGATCCACTAGTGTGTCCCTCAGCCAGCCCATATCTATCTCCCTTAGCTTGGCCTCGTACTCCGTATTTAAGACCTCGAGTACCTCTAGCACCTCATTAATAGTTGTAGCGTGAGGATGTCGACTCCCTGGATGCAAATGGTAGGATGGGGATCACCCAGCGAACTGTAGGTAGAATGACATAGAATTTCCTCAACCAGTCGGAACGTGCAGAAGGGGAAGCCTTAGTCATTGGAGCCCATCCAAATTCCATCAGGCGCGTATAAAAGGCAGGCGCCTTCTCCTCTAGTCTAAGTAAGACAAAGCCTCTCTCACATCAAAACTTATTGTTCCAGTAGTCGTGATGCCTTTCCCAACTAGCAGCATCGGGGAACCGAACAAAAGATAGATTTTCCTTGTTAGCATCAGCCATTTAGAGAAGCCAGCAAAAGGTTGGAAGGTATACATTAGAACACGATAGAGTTAGGCAATTTTGGGTTAAAAAGGAAAGAGAAAAATTTTATGCTCTAAGTGGCAAGGGGCTACTGCCCCACTGAGTCCCGCCATAGAAGCCCAAATCTTGCCAAAGTAGGATGAGAGAGGCTGCTACAGCGGGATGAAGGTCACCAGAGTAGCCTTTATCTCGGATGAACACCAGGCGTGATCATGGCGTCTTTCGTCCAAAAACCCCCATTTTCACAGAATTTCGGCAAATCAGAGTATGCTAAGTATCTTAGAACTTAATTATGCAATTATTTTGGCAAAATAACTCCTAAATAGTGTCCAAATCCAAGTTTTCTATCAAGAGACCCTTCAACTTCCCCCACCCATTTTGGTACCGATTGACTGTATTTTTACAAAATCCATACGTCCAGTGCATCGTGGATATGTTGGGGACGTAAAGGAAGTTCCCATGCTACGTTTTTCTAACCAATAAGCAACTATGTTCATTTTCGATAAACTATCCAAAAACCGTTTCTAATCAATTAAGTAGCAATATGCAATCGTTGTTAATCAAGTATTGAATTAAAGAGTGTAATGAAAAAGAAATTTACCTTAGAAATGGCGTTTGAAGTAGATGGATCGAGAGGATTTTGGGAGAGTTTGAGTGAGAAAAAGGGAGAAATGAGGAAACTATTCCCCATTCCCCCCTTTACTGGTTAGAATCCCCACTACAGCAGGAGATGTCTTGCCACAGTGGCCCCGCCCTAGCGGGAGACCTATCGCTCTAGCGGGATCAAGCTGGATAAATGGGACGGGTTCTTTTCTTCGTGTGTTACCTCAAATTCCTAACCGACCCTTGAGTATAGCACCTTTTGTATGTCAAATTTTTAAAAAGTCACCATTCGTCGTGGTTCCGTAATGCACCAGTTTATTAGTTTAGAAGTACTCTGAGATAGGACGCGTGATGATCCGTTCACTAGTCATTCAGGGACGAACGAGGGGTAAATTGGTATCTATTGTAATGACCCAAACCATCGTTATTTAGAATACTGGGGCCACTGTCCCACCAGGGCGAGCTAGATGCCGCTAAGGCAGCAGTGCCACAGCAGGATAAGTAGCCGCCAGAGTGGGATAGGCAAGACAAAATGTAAATAACGTGAAATCCTATTTTCTCCTTCTTCCAAAAACACCTAAAAGTGGCGAGGAACACCCCAGAAACCCTCTAAAGGCTACTCTAGGCTTGGGAAGGGAGGATAAAGAGAGTTCTAGCATGGCGATGGCGATAGCTTGCAGATTTCTGGTCAAAATACATCATCTCGTTGTCCAAAAACCAAAAATTTATCTACAATCCCTCTGTGAATTCTTAGTACCTGTCACGCTTTGAGCTACCCCCGAGACGCGGACATGGGACCTAGGATCACAAGTGATCCCAAGCTAACCCTGCTGGCTTAATCATGAGCATACTAAAGATAAACTAAGAAATAAAACTGTTGCGGAAGCTAGTAATAAGTAAATCTAAAATGATGAGATATAACCATATACTAAAACTGAATATCAAATCTGAGAGTTTAATACAAAATAAACATCAAACTCAAATACTAAGCTGAATCTAACTATGTTTGAAAATAGCCTCTATCGGACTAGAATTGCTGGGACATACCCCAGCTAAGTCTAGCAAAACTGAAACTAAAAGACTTAAATAATGAAAAGATAACATGACAGTTGTCCTCGAAGAATGAGGACTCACCAATGATGCTGCTGAATCGGAGATTGGGAACCGATCTAAGCGTGATCTGGATGCTGAGAATCTGAACCTACATCACAAGAAGATGTAGCGCAGAGTATCCGTCAGTACTTGAAAGGTACTGAGCATGCAAGATAGAGTAAAGCTGAAATAACATCATAAATGAATAGAGCAGTAAAGCAATAATATAATCTGAAAAATAATATAGATACTGAATACTGAATTAAATGAATACAATGACCAAGTTTAACATGCTGATACTGAATACTAGTTTTACTGAAATGTGGACAATGCAATGGAGTCTGACTGAACTGTGGGAGCTACTAATAACCGAGAATAAAACCACATGAGCTAAATGTGGAGTCCGATGTATACGCCCCATCGAGAGGACCCAATACACCCGACCAAAGGTATAGAGGCATGATGGAGTGATCACTAAAATGATTCCCACAGAGGGGACTTACAACCTACGTTGCTCGTAGTTCTGGGACTATATGGGTGACTAACCGTAGTTCAACTTGTATTATGCTATTCCCAATGGATTAAGTGATTAACACATTATGACTGAATTTTTGTGATATACTGGATCGCTCAAAATGACATGCAAACTAAGAATATGCATAAATAACTGATAATGACACATTTAAGACTGAGGCATGTTTATTTGAAATAACTGAAATATCTAGCCTAGCATGTGTAATTCAAGAACTAAAGAACTACATAGCTTGGGTTCTGAAATTTATGCTAGAAACCAAGTAATAACATGATAATCTGATTTGGAACATTTAAATAACTAATTCATGATAATCTGTTGAAGTTCTAGAAACTCCAGATCTAGTTGATAATACGGAATCAAGAATCTGACTGAATTCTAAGGACCCAATGGGCAAAAGGAACCCACTAGTGAAATCCCACATGCCTGGTGACGAATTCCACGGAGAAATCCTTCAATTTCAGGGTGGAACTGGAGGAAACTTGTTGTGTTCTTAAACTAGGGTTGGTCGCCTATTTCTCTTCTTATGCTTCTAATTTTCTATGTTTTGATTAATGATTTTGACTAAGGTAAGTTCTAGTTATGTTTCTAGGCTTAAACTAACGAAAACCTCAGAATTTAGGGTCTAAACAATGTAGTTTAGAGGTCCAACGCATAGGGAAAAGACCAAAACGACCCTGACTTAAAAGTTGTCAGGACCAACCGACGGACCTGGTCCACAAACCATGGTCCACCCTACGGTCCTTCCTAGTCAGCCGTTGTTCGGCTCAAAGAATGGGTTATGCGGACCACGTTTCACGGACCTGGTCCACGGACCGTGGTTCAACCTACGGTCCATAGGTCCTAGCCGTGGGTCAGGGTTTTTTTCTGCGGTCCACGTTCTACGATTCGTGGTCCCACCTATGGTCGAGGTTTTTTGGGGTTTTTTTCTATGGACCACGTTCCGCGGATCGTGGTCCAACCTACGATCCGTAGGTGGCCTCTGTAGGTGGCACCTGCACTTCTAGAAATCTACATTCTGGTCTATCTAGGATACAGGGTGTTACATTATCTCCCCCTTAGGAACATTCATCCTCAAATAAAGACTAAACTAGTTGGAATGGAGGGAAAGAGCTGTAAACCCTACCACTAAACACTGAAAACTGATTTCTGACTGAACTGAGTTCCAAAACATGCAAATACGCTGAAAATGCAAGTACAAACTGAAGGAACATGCTACTAAGACTGAATCTATGCATGAATGACTGAAAAACAGATGAAGAACTATTACCTCAAGCTGGAGTGGAATCGGAAGGAAAGAGGTGAGGGAACTTGGACTTCATGGCTGCTTCTGCTTCCCAGGTAGCTCCCTCTACGGACTGACTCCTCCACAAAACCTTGAATGAAGCGAATTCTTTGTTTCTCAACCTTCTATTCTGACGATCAAGGATTTCAACTGGTACATCCTCATAAGAAAGGCTATCTTTCACAGCCACACTCTTTAATGGCTTTACGGATGTTGGATCGCCTACACACTTCTTCAATAGTGAGATGTGAAAGACTAGATGCACTGCTGTTAATTTTTCTGGCAACTCTAACTCATAATCCACTTTATCAATCCTTTTCAGAATATTGTAAGGGCCTATATATCTGGGACTGAGCTTCCCTTTTTTGCCAAATCTCATCACCCCCTTCATAGGTGACACTTTCAGGAAAACCCAATCATCAACTTGGAACTTTAGTTCCCTTCTCCTTACATCTGCATAAGATTTCTGGCGACTCTGGGCTGTCTTAACTCTATCTCTAATGAGTTGCACTTGCTCCATAGCATCATGAACTGAATCTGTCCCTATCAAGGCTGCTTCACCTACTACAAACCAACCAACCGGAGATCTACATCTATGCACATATAATGCCTCATAAAGGGTCATCTGAATGCTGGAATGGTAGCTATTGTTATAGGTGAACTCAATAAGAGGAAGGCGATCATCCCAACTACCCTTGAAGTCGATCACACAAGCTGTCAACATGTCTTCTAAAGTCTGAATGGTACACTCTACCTGACCATCAGTCTGTGGGTGAAATGTTGTGCTAAGATTTACCTGAGTACCAAGACCTTTCTGAAATGACTTCTAAAAATGAGAGGCAAACTGAGGACCTCTATCTGAGATGATAGACAAAGGAACCCCATGCAACCTAACTATCTCATTAGCTTGGCGTAGTCCTCGGCCGAATCTGTAGTCTTGACCACCAAAAAGTGAGAAGATGTAGTAACTCTGTCAACTATCACCGAAATGGAGTCATGCTATCTGCGAGTACGATGTAAACTTGTGATGAAATCCATGTTGATCACTTCCCACTTCCAAGTAGGAATATCGATCTCTAGAGTCATACCCCCTAGTTTCTGATGTTCTACCTTAACTTGCTGGAAATTTAGGCACTTAGCCACAAAATCTGCTATATCTCTTTTCATACCACTCCACCAATAGACTTCCCGCAAGTCGCGGTACATCTTAGTGGCGCCTGGATGAATAGAATATCTACAGTTATGGGCTTCTGCAAGAATATGTTGTCTCAACTCGCCCACATTAGGAACACATAATCGACCACGGTAGTGAAGCACACCATCTCCCCCTTAGGAGGATACCTCAACTCTTTGTTGGTGGATTGCACCCTTGAGTTCGAGCAATATCGGATCACTGTCTTCCTTTTCCTTAACCTCCACTACCAATGAAGATTTTTCCCCATTCTGAATAGTTACAACACTATCTGATATGCTCATAAGACGAACTCCTAGGCGAGCAAGTCTGTGAACATCCTTTGCTAGCTCTTTTCTTTCTTCCTCAACATTAGCTACATTACCCATAGATAATCTGTTAAGGGCATCTGCTACTACATTTGCCTTACCATAATGGTAATGTACATTCATGTCATAATCCTTGAGGAACTCAAGTCATCTTCTCTGGCGAAGATTCAACTCTTTCTGGGTGAACACATACTGAAGCCTCTTTGGTCTGTGAGCACATCTACATGAACACCATACATGTAGTGTCTCCAAATCTTGAGTGTAAACACCATAGCTGCAAGCTCGAGGTCATGAGTCGCATAGTTCTTCTCATGCACCTTAAGCTGTCTGGAAGCATACGCTATAACCTTACCTCGCTGCATCAACACACAACCTAGGCCAACTCTGGATGCATTACAATAAATCACATAACCATCTGAACCCTCTGGTAGAGTCAAAACAGGAGCTATAGTCAACCTAGTTTTCAATTCAGCGAAGCTCTTCTCACAGTCATCTGACCACTGAAACTTAACCTTTTTCTGAGTCAACCTAGTCAATGGAGAGGCTATGGATAAAAATCCTTCCACGAATCTTCTGTAATAACCTGCTAGACCCAAGAAACTTATGATATATGTAGGAGAGGTAGGTCTGAGCCATTATTTCATAACTTCTATTTTCTGGGAATCCATTCAGATCCCTTCGCTCGATATTATATGCCCAAGGAAAGCAACTGATTGTAACCAAAACTTGCACTTATTAAATTTGGTGAATAACTGGCGATCTTTGAGAGTTTGTAGAACAAGTCTCAAATGACGCGCATGTTCCTTCCTATTCCTAGAGTAAATGAGGATATCATCCATAAAGACGATAATGAACAAGTTCAAGTACTGCTTGAACACTTTGTTCATCAAATCCATGAAAGTTGTAGGAGCATTGGGTAGTCCAAATGACATAACTACAAATTCATAATGACCATACCGAGTTCTGAAAGCTATTTTTGGAATGTCACTATCTCTAACTTTGAGATGATGATAACCCGATCTGGGGTCCATCTTTGAGAAATGACTAGTACCCTAAAGTTGGTCAAACAAGTCATCAATCCTGGGGATGGGATACTTATTCTTGATTGTGACCTTGTTCAACTTCCTTTAGTCAATGCACATTTTGAGAGAACCATCTTTCTTCTTTACGAATAATACTGGTGCACCCCATGGCGAAATACTAGGTCTGATGAAGCCCTTATCTAAAAGGTCTTTCAATAGCTCCTTCAATTCCTTATGCTCAGCTGGAGCCATTATATAAGGAGGAATAGAGATAGGCTGGGTATCTGGAAAGAGATCAATTCCAAAGTCAATTACCCTATCGGGAGGAACTCCGGAAAGATCTTCTGGAAACACTTCTGGAACTCATAAACCACAAAAACTGACTCAAGAGTTGGGGTTTCGGAGCTTGAATCCTTAACCCAAACTATATGATAGAGATAACCCTTAGAGATCATATTTTAGGCCTTAATGTAAGAAATGAATCGACCCATAGGAGCTAAGATACTACCCTTCCATTCTATGATTGGTTCGTCTGAAAACTGAAAACGAACAATCCCAGTTCTACAATCGACTGAGGCATAACAGGAATGTAACCAATCCATGCTTAGAATGACATCGAAGTCTACTATTTCTAACTCTACAAGGTCTGCTGAGGTGACTTTTTGAGAGGTTGTGACTGGGTAATTTATGTATAACCATCTAGCTATAACTAGGTCACCGACTGGAGTAGAGACTGAGAAAGGTTCTGAGAGAGTTTCTAGACTAACATCAAACTTAACAGCTATATCAGGAGTTGCAAAGGAAAGATAGCCCCTAGATCTAACAAAGCAAAAAATCCAGATCAAAGACTCGTAACGTACCAGTGACTACATCAGGAGAATCTTCCTGATCCTGGCGAGCCTGAAGAGAATAGAGCTTGTTCTGGCGCTGTCCGCCACCTGTACCAGAAGAGTTACCCTGCTAAGTCGGGCGACCTGCTGGTGCTTCTGAAGTTGTAGACTGGGCTTGATTATTATTGCCTCTTTGACCCTGTTTAGAAGGATAATCCCTCAACCTGTGACTAGACTGACCACACCCAAAGCATCCTATCTTTCCTGCAAGGCACTAGCCTAGATGGTTCTTACAACACTTAGGGCAAGTTGGGTAGGTTTTGGTTCCTGAAACACTTTCCTGAGACTTAGAGCATGATCACATACCTTTCTGATCTTGTTTGAACTTAGATGATGGAACACTAGCTGGTGAAGGTGCTGGAGTTGAAACTTTCTGCTGACCTTGCGAGCGATTCCCACCACCCAATTTCTACTGAGAGTAGTCATAGTTTCCTGTCCTAGCCTTATTGTTCTCCTTAGCATGTTCTCTAAGCTTATTACCCTCAACCTACTGAGCATGAGTCATGAGACTAGAGATGCTCATATTTTCCAGCAACATAGCATTTATACACTTTGTCTTCACCAAGTCTGACACTCCATATAGAAACTTATTCATCTGAGCCCTGGAATCAACAACTTTGTGAGGAGCATACCTGGAGATTTAGGTAAACTTGAGCCCATACTCTTGGAATGTCATGCTACCTTGCCTTAAGTTCATAAATTCCTGAAATTTCGCCTCCCTGAGCTCTCTTGGGAAAAACTTATCCAGGAAGGTCTCACTAAAGCAATCCCAAGTGATAGGAGCTGCATATGTACCCATGTTCTCCTTCCACTGAGTATACCATATATGAGCTATATACTTAAGTTGGTAATATGCTATCTCAACCCGATCATTCCCAGTTACCTGCATCACTTCAAAGATCTTCCTGACCTCATCAATAAAGTTTTGGGGATCCTCACCAATCTGCGATCCTAAGAAATATGACGGATTCATCCTAACAAAATCTCGTACTCTGGCTGCAGCCGACCCAACATTAGCATTTTCCGAAGCTGGAGCCCGCTAATTGTTCTGGTTGGCAACACTCTGAGCCAACTTCTGAATGGCTTTCCAAAATTCTGCATTTGAAACTTCTTGATCTGGGACTGAAGGAGCTGCGTTTGCGTTTCTGCCATTCATATTCCTGGCGTTAGCTCTACGATGAGGCATGATCACTAAAACGTAGAAAGTCGAGATAGAATGGAATTAGATCATACCTTAAGCACGATAAGAGTAACAAGGAAATGAAGATTTTTCCAAAAACACTTTGTAGCCTCCCTCTCATTTGATGTGGTGCACTTCACACCCATGAAAATGACTCTACCTAGTGTGGCTTTTTAGACATCTTAGGACACTTAAACCTAGTGCTCTGATACCAAGTTTGTCACGCCCCAAGCTACCCTCGAGACGTGGACACGGGACCTAGGATCATAAGTGACCCCAAGTTAACCCTGCTGGCATAATCATGAGCATACTAAAGATAAACTGAGAAATAAAACTGTTGTAGAAGCTAATAATAAGTAAATCTAAAATGATGGGGAATACCCATATACTAAAACTGAATATCAAATCTAAGAGTTTAATACAAAATAAACATCAAACTCAAATACTAAGTTGAATCTAACTATGTCTGAAAATAGCCTCTAACTAACTAGAAGTGTTGGGACATGCCCCAACTAAGTCTAGCAAAACTGAAACTAAAAGACTGAAATAATGAAAAGATAACCTGGTTGTTGTCCTCAAAGAATAAGGACTCGCCACTAATGTTGCTGAAGTGGAGATCAGAAACTGATCTAAGCATGATCTAGATGCTGAGAATCTGAACCTACATCACAAGAAGATGTAGTGCAGAGTATGCGTTAGTACTTGAAAGGTACTGAGCATGCAGGATATAGTAAAGCTGAAATAACATCATAACTGAATAGAGCAGTAAAGCAAAAATATAATATGAAACATAATATAGATACTGAATACTGAGCTAAATAAATACAATGACCAAGTGTAACATGTTGATACTGAATATTGATTATACTGAAATGTGGACAATGCAATGGAGTCTGACTGAACTGTGGGAGCTACTAATAACTGATAATAAAACCACATGAGCTAAATGTGGAGTCCGATGTATACGCCCCATCGAGAGGACCCAATACACCTGGCCAAAGGTATAGAGGCATCCTGGCGTGATCACTAAATGATGCCCACAAAGGGGACTTACAACCTACGTGGCTCGTAGTTCTGGGACTATATTGGTGACTGACCCTAGTCTAACTCGGTATTATACTATTCCCAATGGATTAAGTGATTAACACATTATGACTGAATTTCTGTGATATATTAGATAGCTCAAAATGACATGCAAACTGAGAATGCACATAAATAACTGATAATGACACATTTAAGACTGAGGCATGTATATCTGATATAACTGAAATAGCTAGCCTAGCATGTGTAATGCAAGAACTACATAGCTAGGGTTCTGAAATGTATGCTAGAAACCAAGTAATAACTTGATAATCTGATTTGGAACATTTAAATAACTAATTCATGATAATGTCCTGAAGTTCTAAAAACCCTAGGTCTAGTTAATATTATGTAATCAAGAATCTGACTGAATTTTACGGACCCAATGGGCGAAAGGAACCCCCTAGTGAAATCCCACATACCTGGTGACGAATTCCACGGAGAAATCCTTTGATTTCAGGGCTGGAATTGGAGGAAACTTGATGCGTTCTTAAACTAGGGTTGGTCACCTCTTTCTCTTCTTACGCTTCTAATTTTCTAAGTTTTGATTAATGATTTTGACTAAGGTAAGTTCTAGTTATGTTTCTAGGCTTAAACTGACTAAAACCTCATAATTTAGGGTCTAAACAACGTAGTTTAGGGGTCCAACGATAGGGAAAAGACCAAAATGACCCTGACTTAAAAACTGTCGAGACCATCCGACGGAGCTGGTCCACGGATTGTAGTCCACCCTACGGCCCGTCCTGGTCAGCCGTCGTTCGACTTAGAGGATGGGTTTTGCAAACCTGGTCCACGAACCGTGGTTCAACCTACAGTCCGTAGGTCCTGGCCGTGGGTCGGGGTTTTTTTCTTCTGCGGACAACGTTCCATGGACCGTGGTCCCACCTACGGTCGAAGTTTTCTGGGTTTTTTTTTTCTGTGTACTACATTCCACGGACCGTGGTCCAACCTACAATCCATAGGTGGCACCTGCACTTCTAGAAATTTGTATTCCGGTCTATCTAGGATACGGGGTGTTACAGCTCCCACATAGGCTAGGTATATTTATTGAGTAGTTATAAATATGTTATTTACTGCGTAGTATGTTGGAATTGAAGGTAGAATTCATGCGTAGTGTTTTTGTGCACCGAAAAAAGGTTAATTATGTGTATATCCTTAAGTGTTACATTAGACGTATACCATAGTAGAAGTCACTAGTTCGTGAAATAGGGTTTAGAGGATTGATGTGATTTCCTAATTGTATAATATTTGTCAATCGATTGGCGTATGGTATGCATACATGTATGATATTCTGTAAAAGTGGAAACAAAACTAATGAATTTATTATAACAATGCATGCCATGAACTTGAGTACTTGACTATATGATGTGAATAGTGTATGTTATGGATGTGAATATGATTATGATAGTGATGACTGGATCGGGTGCACGTACCGACACACTAATTTGCATTGGATTAGGTGTCACGTACCAACACGCTAACTTGCATTGGATCGAAAGTCACGTTCCGACATACTTATTGGATCGGGTGCTACATTCCGGCATACTAACTTGGAACAGGTACTACGTTTCGGTACACTAACAGTTTGGGTGTGGGTTCCATGAGAGGACCATTGACTTGTCATAACTGTATATCTTGAGAATGTGGAATTTGTACATTGAATCCTGACATGTTAACTGGGTTGCGCATTCTATATAGACATATGTGTGGGTTACGATGTTGAAATTTAGTTGGATATATTTGTTGTAGTTGATTAGGAATGGTTAGGTTAAAAATCATGAGGTGTACGGAAAGTAGATAACAAGGGTCCGGATGTCCTTATGGGTTGCCCGTGGAGGGTGGTAGTGAGTATTGTTATTGAGAATTGGGGAGGTGTTCTATTGTGTTGTCAAATAGACATGTATTATCCAGTAGGGGATTAGTATTGAAACGGTTAACAAGCTTGATATAACGTACTAAGTAGTCAACGGTTGAGTGGTGACGTGAAGGAAGTAGGGTGTGTTGCTAGTGGTTATGTATGGAGTCTCATTTCAGAGGTAGAATGGTTAAGTCACGACCAAGACTGGAATGATTAAGGGGTTGAAAATCAAGTATGCTCGTACGATTTTTAGTATCTGGTGAGGGCAGGTAATTATAAAGGTGGAGGAATGAATAATCTTACTGCTTGTTTTCACTGGTCGATTTCTTATATTATGCGGTGGGTATCGGGTTGACCGATGATGCCTACCAGTACGTGTGGTTCTGTACTGATACTACTCTTGCTATGCCTTTCGGGCATAGTTTGGTTACAGGATCAGTGATGTTTCATCAGTGAAGGCGAAGGCAATCTCCAACAACTTCTATCTTTCCTTCCATATGGTGGAAGTTGTGTCTCCTCGTTATTATGTTTTACCTTGTAATTTTAGTAGCTCTTGTACCTGTTTAGACTAGATCCCTCTGGTGTTAATTACTTTACAAGTCTTAACTTGATCTGTTTAAACTCTTATATTTATGAAAATCTCTATGAATTTGTTTTTATCCTAGTTTTCTCAAATCTTCCGCATCTAAACCGTTTGGGAATTGACGGTTCTCCTACTTAGGTGGTAGAGTGGGTGCCCGCACAGCCCAGTGGGTTGGGTCGTGACACTACATCATTGAGCGTAAATAGATAGAATCAAGTTTGCACTAAAGCTATCATCTTGTTTTGTAACCAAGCATGACACCTAGGTATATACATATCCTAGACACATGTCAATTCAAGTGATATTCAGAAAAAGATCATGCTCCTTATATTCTGCGCTCTATCAATCTATTATTCTCTCGAGTTCAAAATTAGACAATAGATTTATTCTAATAGTGATCAAGCATTAAAATAGTACTATAAAAACAAAAGAATAATTTATGAGATAATGATATACCGTGAGTTTACGGTATTTTTAATACATTTCACTAAAGAGTTGTGTGTGTCTAGGGCCTTTTTGTATTGGTTTTTATGTGTTTTTATCATGTTTTGCAGGAAAGATGTTTAGGCGCGGAAGTAAAGAGACAGCTGAAAGAAATGCAGCAGAGGTGATCTACGAACCGTAGGTCCATTGACACTCCGTAGATGGTGATCGTAGATCAGTAGGGCAAGGAATGGAAGGAGAATCAGGGAATCTGACCAAGTGTGGAACCACAGTGACCATTGACGGTCCATAGATTGATCTAGGGACCGTACTGCTGAACCGTTTAATGTGATTGTGAGGGTTCCAGTACCTGATTTTTGGAGAATTCCAAGTATGGATCTACGGAGAGGGATCGAAGGACCGTAGATCGATCTACGGTTCGTACTGGTAGTCCATCGTTTGCTTCAGAGAAGCTAATTTTTGGAAGCTGAAATATTTTCTAAGTCCTTGCTGACGGAAGGGACTCACGGACCGTAGATCCATTGACGGTCCATGAGTCAGTCTTGTGGAATGAAGACGTGTGCCTGAACAAACTTTTCTTATTTTGTTTCCCTTTTAATTTAGGACTTGTTTTCTATAAATAGGGTATGCAAACCTCATTTTTGGGGGTTAGACTTTATTATTTTTATTCTAACTTTTGGCTTTGGAGATTAACTTGCAACTTGAGCAATTCTTAATTTCCTAAGCACGTTTTGGTGATTTTTACTTTGAAATTCAAGTTGAAATTCTGGGATTATTCTACACTACTACGTAAGTTCATGATTTATTCTTCAAACATTATGAATTGTGTTCTTGCTAATATGATTAACTAAATCAACAACTAGGATTGTGGGAACAATGAGCGATTAACGAAGTATGAATAGTAACTAAGTAATTCCCAAATAGTGTTTTGCATGCATTGATAATTCTTTCGTCTAGAAGTCCTTTTAACGGTGTGCAACGTTACAACTTGCCTTGTTTCTACTTGCCGGACCAAGGAGGTAGTTAACAAGAAAAGAATTATTAACATAGATTTAGTGTGATACTATCTAATAGAATTAATGTCGATTGGTGCGAGGGTGAAAACTAAGCCATACATCAATGTGACGTCTAATATGAGGTAATGGTAAGGGTTAGTAAATTATACACACGTAGCCGGACCAAGGTGCGGGGTGAAATTCTCTAGATGTCGGACCAAGGATTTAGAGATACATAACTTATCGCTTTGCATGTAATACACTAGGAAGGGATTGCTATTACTAGGATTACCGCGTTATAAGCTTATGGGGAACACGACGCCCTACTTTCTTTCTCAATTTGATAACAATAGAAGTTTGAATCTTGCTTACTAATTACTTTCATAATTTCAAAAATTTGTTACACAAATCCCCTCTTTTTACTTATTTGTCTTGGAAATACATTGGCTAAACGAATATAATCGTTATTGAACTTAAGTCTAAACCATATTCCACTTGGGATCGACCCCAACCTACAAGTTGGGTTCTTTACGTGATAACGATCGCTTATGCTTCTGAAAAGAGGTGTAATTTGAGTGTATCAGATAACCAACTTCATCCAATTAAATCATTGTTCAACAATCATCCATAGTCGCAGCCCCAGAACAAAGGTTCTTAGTTACTAGTGCTAATAAAAAACACAGGGATAATTATTTTCATGCAAAATACTATCTAAGAAAAGAATAAGAGAAGAACCTTAATGGTGAATTCTATTCCTTGCCTCTTGCACTTGAAAAATATGACGGTTCCCTCCAAAAGAGGCACAATGTTCTATTTATAGGGTTAGGGAAAATAATATTTTTTCCTTCTTGGATTCGGAATCTTAAATTGGAGATTTTTCGTTAGGGATTTCCTGGGAGGCGGCGCCACCATAGCGTCAGACCTGGACTTCAGGAGTTTGGGTCCTAGAACGGCGTGCCACTAGTGTGCCAGTAGTTTAGGGCCTGGGGCGACCACCACTAGTGCGCCACAACCTAGATTTCTGTTGATCATTTTCTTTTGCTCACTCCGCTGATTTATTTCCAAGCTTTCCTCTCTTGCTTCAGCTTCTATTTACTTGATTCTTGCATCAATTCATTGCAATATCTTATCACACGTCTTAGTTCACAATTATCACAATACTCATCAAAATACAACCAATAGAGTAAAAATGATTTTAAAACTAAATCAAAGGCTATTGGATGTGTTCTAATGAGTATTAGATTACTTTTTTAATCCACATGATCAAGCATAACTACCCAAAAATTGATCTATTTCTTGTGTGATCGTTATGTTTTCATGTACGTAAGACTATCACAGATAGACTCTTGAAACTTGAGACGTTGAGCTTGTTCCTGAAACCAAGATTGGCTCACTATCTCTACTTCTTCACAACTTTCTCCATGTAGATATTTGCTCTCTTCTTCTAATTAAGTATTAGCTAGGCTTGTATCTTGCAATTTATAAGCGTCAACTTTAGCCTGCTATTCAATGAGTTTTGATCGTTGTTCCTTGATTGCTAAATCAATTATGTCTAGCCTACCCATTAGTTTCTTAAATAAATTCATATTGTGAGCCTCTTGTTCCACATCCTCCACTTCACCACTCCTACCAATATAAAAATTAATAAAAGAATCATAATCGATATTCGGGGGAGGAGAATAAGAGTTAGGACAACCATTCCAATGACCATCTTGACAACCACATGTATGACATACAATCCAATAAAAAAATTGTGTAGGTGCATACGACCCGCTCTTTTGAATAGTATGCCACTCTATATCCAAGTGGAGTCCTCTACAATACTAACAAGGATACCCATCACCCAACAACCATTTTGTCTTAATCGTCCTTATCAATAGGAGTACCAAAATTCCAAGGAAAAAAATAAAATACTTGTACACAAAAACTAAAAATGAAAAAACAACTTAATAAATAAAAAGAAAAAGTATAACCTAGAAGAATAATTAATTTCTAAGTTCCTGGCAGCGGCGCTAAAACATGTTGTTCCCAAATGCACACACAAGTGTATGTGTTTGTTCAAGTAATATAGTGGCTCTAAAATAGTCATATTCTCGAACCCAAAGAACTTGTCCATTAACTATTTACCTAATTAGACTAATTCTAATTATTTATGTATGTGTGCCACAAGAGTTGATTGATATTAGAATACTAAGAATGCAAGAATGAAAGAACTATACTAACTAATAATGATTATACTTCAAGATGAATGTTAAATAGTTTAGGATAATTTTGAGGCTGCAGCGTAACTAAGAATTCATGATTAACATATCTTTTATGGATTTCAGATGGTTATCAAACTATTGATCTACAAGCTTAATATTATGATCAGTATCTCCCGATCTCTAGTCACCTACCCTACTTGACAGTCTAACTACATCATTGAATGGGATAGATTGAATTAACTGGAAAGCATTAAATCTATCATCTTGTTTTGTAACCAAGCATGACATCTACGCATATCCTTTCCTAGACACAAATCAATTAAACTGATATTCAATAAAAGATCATGTTCTTTGTATTCCATGTTCTATCCTACTATTCCTCGCTTGAGTTCAAAAGTAAACAACAGATTTATTCTAATGGGGATCAAGCATTAAAATAGTAATATAAGAACACAAGAATAATTTATGAGATAACCAACTTCATCCAATAAAATCAATGTTCAACAGTCATTCATAGTCGCAGCCTCAAAAAAAAGGTTCTTAGCTACTAATGCAAATAAAAAATACAAAGACAATTATTTTCTTGCAAAGTAATGTCTAAGAAAAGAAGAAGAGAAGATCCCTAATGGTGAATTATATTCCTTGCCTCTTGCACTTGAAAAGTATGTTGGTTCCCTCCAAAAGAGGCACATTGTTCTATTTATAGGGTTAGGGAAAATAATCCACTTTCCTTCTTCGATTTGAAATCCTAAAATATCAAATTTTTTATTGGGGCTTTTGTGGGGAAGTGCACCACCATAGCACCAAACCAAGGTTTCAATAGTTTGCGGACTAGTGCGGTGATCCATCAGTGCGCCAAGTCTAGGGCACTAGTAGTTTAAGTCCTGGGGCGATACGCCACCAGTACACCACAACCCAAATTTCTCTTGGTAGTTCTCTTTCGCGCACTCCTTTGATTTGTTTTCAAGCTTTCCCCCTTGCTTCAACTCCTAATTACTTGATTCTTACATCATTTCCCTGAAATATCTAATCACATTTGTTAGTTCACAATTATCACAATACTAATCAAAACACAACCAATAAAGTAATGAAAGCTCTTAAAAATAAAGGTACATGCGGGGAAAATAGTGTAAATGAGTGATGAGTCCTAGATTTGGACTCATTTAGGGCTTTCTTTATGTAGATTTAGTGTCCTCGAATGCTTAATTCATTCCATAAATTGATGTTAATTCCTTAATTTTCAGGTAAATGGATTGAGGAATAAAACATGGACACTAACAGGAAAAAGGAACAAAACAAGCTGAGGAAATAAAGAAGAGCGAGCCTGAGGATCGCCAAGAGCACTCAGCGTGTTGCCGAGTGGCTCATCTGACCGCCTAAAGTTCCATTGTGCCAAGCTTTGATGGAAGAAACTAAGTTGGCGATGAAAAGAAGCAGTCGACAAATTGCCGAGCAATTCTGCAAAGCAAAGATAGATTGCCCAAAGTTACGGACCTCGAGGATGTTGAATGCCAAGGCAAAAAGGCGATGGAAGAGGTCAAAGGACGGCTCGCCAAGTGGTTCGGTGAGCCCGACTTACTTCTCCAAATGGCCATTCGTGGCTTATTTTCGGCGACTATAAATTAGATTTTGAACATTTTATTTAGAGAGTTCTGCTAGCTCTGAATAATAACTCAGACAATTTTAGCTTAGAATAGCTTTCTCTTAAGTTTTTCTTAGTTTTTGAAGAACTTTAGAAATTCAATTTGGAGATTTTGGAAGTGGGTTTCGACTATTCTTCAAATTGAGCATTGTAAAGACTAAATCTCTCTTACCCAATTGATGGATAATCAATTCAGTAATTATATTTACCCTTTTATGATGTTTGGCTAAAACCCCAATTCTTGGGGTGTGATCATGTTATTATGGGTTGAATTAGTTTATGGGTATCGTTAATTACTAGTTTAAATGCTATTTTGAAGTGATTTTAATCATTAATTGAGGTTTAACATATGGATTTTAGTTGCAAATGCAGTTCTCTCTTTGTGTTCTTGGCTTGCTCGAGAGAGAAGTTTTAGAACTAAGATTATTGATTAATGATTTGTGGGTATTGGGTTGAGCTGGGTTTAGCTCGAGAGAGTGAATCCTAAATCCAATCCCACACATGTTGCTTGAAAGAGAGGATGAATTAAGGTGTGAGTGGTTCTTCATTTTCATGCTTGTTGATGTTCAAAAGAAATCACCTGATTCGGGGTAGTTGTTCGAGACAAAGCTAACTCCCTTATAGTCTAGCCTACTCATTGATATTTAGTTGTTTACTAGTAGTTTCAATTACCCATATATCTATATTTGCCTATAATCGATCACATCCCGAGAATCATTTTCCTTATTGTTATTTTGAAGTTTGCCCTATCTGACATTCGTGTCCCCCCTTTTATTTAATCAATGTCATTTTGCGATAAATTCTATTCTTACGGCTGATTAGACCACGTTTGCACTTCCTATTTGAATTTAAAACATGTACCACTCTCTGTGGGATTCGACCCCGACTCATTTAGTTGGGTTTTATGTTGATTTACAATCGTTGACACCTAGAATTGGATGAGGTGTACTTGAAATGTTAAATCACAATGGCGTCGCTGCCTGGGAGTGGTGTTGTTTGAAATTCTTTTAGTGAAGTTGAACTGTGTTTTTTTTAGTTATAGTCAAATCTACTTACTTTGATTTTTGGTTTCTGTGTTGTTTGTTAATGTACCGCTGAATGGACCACGAACTGAAATGGTTTAAAAGGCAAAACGGTTTAAATTTTCAAAATCTTTCATATTGTCACATTTCTAACCCCGTAAACTTTCTCCCACAATTTAATTTTTTTATATTTTCCTATTTTTCTTCGTTTGTGTGTTTGATCTCGTGTATGGATTTGGATTACATTTTCGCCTAGCTTATCAAATACTAAATTCAGCAATCAGATTGGCTTTCCGAACCCCGAACTTTAGATTAGTAGTTGAACTCGAATGCTCTTGGTAAATATGTATTGTTGTGTGTTGGTCCTGTGCTTGAATCGTATTTGATGCGTTGTTTTGCCTATTTTGTGTTTCGACATTGTGCCTAATTGCTTAAAATGATGAATTCTCAAGTTTAAAGTGTTAAAATCAACTCTAAATTGTTGGGTTGCGGTTATTTTATGTTGGATCTAGTTAGGTAAAGTCTGAGTAACCCTTAATCGAGCCAAATGACGTAATTTTCCCAATGATAGAGCGGCTGACATCATTCTTAAGGGCAAAAGTCATCTAATGGCCAATTTTGGCCAAATCGAGGGAAGTCTGAGTACCCTGGAGGCATGAGTCTATTGGCTCCCGTATGAATTGCATATTTTGTTTGTTTGCTTTTGATTTCGGAGGTTGCGGGCTTGATTTTGGGAAATGGGGTTGAAATTTGGCACGTTGGGCAGTTTGGCGAGCTGGGTCGAGCTCACTGAACAATTCAGCGGTTCTCGAACGTCCCCTATCGATCACCCTTAATTTTGAAATTTGGCTAGTTAGAGTCTGTAACTTTCGAGGGGAAGCCTGAGCTCGCCAAGTGCACTCGGCGACTCGCCGAAAGGTCCCTTAGATCGCCCTTTCTGTGTCCCTAATCCATAAAACACACTGGAATATTCGGCGGGCTAGTCTAGGCTCTATCATTGCTGGGAGGAGCCTCAATTTTGGTATGATCATTGGAAAAGAGATGTCCATGATGTCCAAGCAGCGCCAGACATCTCTCCATTTCCCGGTGTTGATTACCAAATTGTGCAGACGAGCCCGGGTGCAACGTGATGAGAAGAAGGATGTGGAAATGATTCCCACCTCCTTTACCGACATCCGACGTATTGAGGTAGAGTATTTGAAGGATGAGCCTGAGAAGAGGAGGGCAGCTCCGGTGGATACATCCCCGGTTGTTGACATTGAGATACAACTTGCAGAGGCAGTATTGCCTACTTCGGCCACTAGGCCTTCAGGTATTTCTAGCTCTACCACTTCTATTACTCTGAACTCCTCTACTGCTCCCCTACCTCCTAGGTCTATTGCTAGTTTTACTACATCTCGACCTCCACTCACCCAGGCCATGCTATTACGGATGGGGCATCTAGCCCATTCTGCTAATATACGTGCCTCCAAGCTAGAGGCTACAGTACCTAGGATGATTGAGAGAGCTCTCACCACTATTGTGACACCTCTTAGAGAGTCTATTGATGCCCTCACGACAAGGATAGAGGTATGTGAGTGAGGTCAGGGAGCGACTCATGATGTGACGGTCATGAATGCCGCAACTGTAAAGTTGTGAAAAGATGTTGACCAGCTGAAGTCCACATATATGTCAATGATTTTTTGGACCGTTGAGATCGCTGATGACCTGGACGTGGATATGCCAGCTTATTCTGATGTGCCTTCGGCTACCACCGGAGATGAGGTTAGAGCTGAGGATGTGGCTGCAGAGTCTGAGGCTGAGACTGATGAGGAGCAACTCGGTGTCTAGGAGGAGACCACATATGAGGGCCTGACGGAGATTGAGGAGGCTATGGTACATTCAGCTGTTCAGATTTCGTTGAGAGAGACATCCATGGCAGGCTCTAGTGGAGCTAGTGTTGATATTACCCCGGGCACAGACGCCCAAGCCCAGAGTGTGACCCCGGGCACTAATGCCCCGACAGATGGAGCGACTGAGTAGACAAGATCATCTTTACCTCCCTCTCTGTTATTTTTATTAATTTTTGTGTTGTTAGTTGCATTTAAGGACAACTGCTTTTCTTTTGTGGGTGGGGTGAGGTATATCCTTCCCTACCTCTTGTGTTTTGTTTTTGTTTGTGAATATTGGTGAATATTGGGTTTTGTGATCTAAAATTGTGTTTTGATAGTTTTGATAGTTTTGATCTTGTCTTATGGATATTTGAGCATGTGGCTTCTTGTTTTGAATGGAAATGGTTTTGACCTATTTTAAAAATTAAAAATTTGTGCCACCTCTATTGTTTGTGAACATGGTTGTTCTTGTGCAAATTTGAGTATCGGTAATGATCAATGTCGATGACTTGAATAATGCTCTTAATTGAATGAAATGAATGTGCGGCTACGATGAGGCCAATGAAGTTGCGTAGACAATGTGTTAACTTTTAGCATCTCGTTGTGACTAGTCGGTTATCAAATGAGTCTCTTGTGATGAGCATTGCATACTAGCTAGAAAGTGTGGAGTCTTGTTTGATATTGGTGCAAATGCCTTGTGTGATGAGCTTACTTTGAACATTATGTGATGACACCTAGAATTTGCCCCGTTGGTCCGGTTGACTAAGTGATGCAAGCTCTTGAAATGATCTTAGGCAACAATTTTGAAGAGTGAAACAAATTGACATTATACCTCTTTTGTGGCCAACCTTGTGAGATGTGTGAACCTTGCTTAAACCCCCTTAAGCCTTATCCTTTTCTTGGAAGAAACTTGAAACATTTTTTACTCCTCTTTATCCATTCACCTATCTCATGAAGTGTGGTTTGTTTGAATAACCAACTTAGGAAAAAATCCTAAGTTTGGGGTGTGGTGAAAAGAGAAGGTAAATCAAGAAGTGTGAAAAAGTCCCCTTTGAGCAATGGTCTTGAAAAAAAAGGAACCCCTCCTTATATATATATAAAAAAAGAATAAAGCAAAATAAAAAGAATGAAAAAGTTGTGAAATAAAGTAGTGAAAGTGCAAAAGAAATGGGGTATCCGAGGATCCATTTGAAAATGAATAATGGGGTGAATTATGAGCATGATCACAATGTTGAAGAAAAGGAAGAAAGTGATGCTCAGGCCACACTTCATGAGGGTAGCATCCACTAAGCCTAAATGACCATACCTTTACACTCAACCCCGTTACAAGCCTTGAAAATACATTTGTGATCTTGAGTGAGCTGAAACGAGTGTAGATTGTAAAATAAGGGCAAACCTATGGGTTAAGTCATGCATGTGTTCATCTTTATGAGTGTGAGAGTTGTATGTGATTCCGAAACTATAAATTGTTGAAGAAATTTGTGTGAATATGGAATCATCCTTGTTGTGAGGGCATTTGAGTACTTTTGTTGACCTTGAACTTTCATTTGAAGCAAGTATTGTGAACTCGAGCATCTTTGATGATGGTGAGTCACAATTTGAATCTTTGGGTGAACAATTGATCATTGCATGAGTAAGCGGACTCTTGTTGTGTGCATTCATGTTGAGTCTTATGCAACATTGTTTGAGACATCTCTTTTGAACTGCTGAACTTGAGTTTTACTTGAGGACAAGAAAAAGTTTAAGTTGGGGGTGTTGATGAGTCCTAGATTTGGACTCATTTAGGGATTTGTTTATATAGATTTAGTGTCCTCAAATACTTAATTCGTGCCATAAACTGATGTTAAATTCTTGATTTTCAGGTAAATGGATTGAGGATCAAAGCAACAACACTAACATGCAAAAAGGAACAAACAAGATGAGGAAATGAAGAAGGGCTAGCCTGAGGATCGCCAAGAGCACTCGGCATGTGGCCGAGTGGCTCATTTGACCACCTAAAGTTCTAGTGTGCCAAGCCCTGAAGGAAGAAACCAAGTCGGCGACGAAAAGGAGCAGTCGGTGAATTGTTGAGTAGTTTCACGAAGCAAAGATAGATCACCCAAAGTAACAGACCTCGAGGATGTTGAATGCCAAGGTGAAAAGGCAATAGAAAAGGTCAAAGGGTGGCTCATCGAGTGGTTCGGCGAGCCTAACTTACTTCACCAAATGGCCCTTCGTGGCTTATTTTCGGCGACTATAAATTAGATTTTGAACATTTTATTTAGAGAGTACTGATAGTTCTGAATAGTAACTCAGATGATTTTAGCATATAATAGTTTTCTCTTAAGTTTTTCTTGGTTTTTGAAGAACCTTAGAGATTCAATTTGCAGATTTTGGAAGTGGATTTCGACTATTCTGCAAATTAAGAATTGTAAAGACTAAATCTCTCTTACCAAGTTGATGGATAATCGATTTGGTAATCATTTTTACCCTTTTATGATGTTTGGCTAAAACCCCAATTCTTTGGGTGTGATCATGTGATTATGGGTTGAATTAGTTTATGGGTATTGTTAATTACTAGTTTAAATGCTATTTAGAAGTGAGTATAATCATTAATTGAGGTTTAACTTATGGATTGTAGTTGCAAATGCAGTTCTATCTTTGTGTTATTGGCTTCCTCGAGAAAGAAGTTTTAGAACTAAGATTATTGATTAATGATTTGTGGGTATTGGGTTGAGCTGGGTTTAGCTCGAGAGAGTGAATCCTAAATCCAATCCCACCCATCTAGCTTGAAAGAGTGGATGAATTAAGGTGTGAGTTGTTCTTTATTGTCATGCTTGTTGATGTTCGAAAGAAATCACTTGATTCGGGGTAGTTGCTCGAGAGAAAGCTATATCTGTTATAGTCTAGCCTACTCATTGATATTTAGTTGTTTACTAGTAGTTTCAATTACCCATATATCTATATTTGCCTATAATTGATCACATCCCGAGAATCCTTCTCCCTATTGTTATTTCGAAGTTTTGTGACTGTTTGTAATTGATAATTACAACCAAAACCCCACATCTGACATTCGTGTCACCCCTTTTATTTAATTAATGTCTTTTTGCGATAAATTCTACCATTATGGCTGATTAGACCACATTTGCACTTCCTATTTGAATTTAAAACACGTACCGCTCCCTGTGGGGTTCGACCCCAACTCATTTATTTGGGTTTTATACTGATTTACGATTGTTGACACCTATAATTGGATGAGGTGTGCTTGAAACGTTAAATCAATGAGCATATAAATATGCCCAAGATCATCATGGGCGATCTAGTTGAGTTCCAAAGTCTTAGTATGAACCAATCCTATCTATGTTAATAGGCATGTTCCAAAGTCAGATAGATAGTAAGAGTATCTCCTTGCTCTTTCATTTCAGCTTTACCATCATTTGAGGATGAATAACCCAAAGGGTGAGAACCGAACCTTTCAACATTTGTGTTTAGGCCCATATTAGGTGATAATAGATGAGCATTTAAAATATTTAAAGAACTTTTAAAATAACGTCTGAAAATACTTAATTTAAATAGTAAGTGTTTAATAAAACATCTGAGAAAAATATTGGAAACCATTTAACTCTACCTATCTATGAAACCTCTACTATCTAAAGATTGGTATCGGGACAAGAACCACGACACCTCAAAATCCTACTACTATAGAGCAACAAAAATGGAGTCCTCTGAAAGCAGGGAGGTCTCACTAGAAACTGATGAATAGATGAAGTGATCTCACCGGAATGCTTATTGATGATTCTAAATACATGAATCTACATCATAAAAAGATCTAGGTCGAATGACATTGTTGTTTCCAATTGCACATGCAAGTGTACGGGTCGCACAAGTAATATAGTGGCTCTAAAAGAGCCGGATTATCTAACCCAAAGGACTTATCGATTAACTATTTTACTAAAATATACTAGTCTAATTATTTATTCAAGAGTGCCAAAAGAATTTGATTTTTATTTGAATACTACGAATGCAAGAATAAAATTACTTACAATGGTTGGAAAATTCCAAGGCTGCAGCATGCTTAAGGTTTCATGTATCGCATATCATGTAATAAATTAACCAAGGTTATCAAATACTAATTACAGGGTTGATTTTATGATCATGATCTCCCAACCTCTAATCGCCTACTCCAATTGACTGTCTAACTACATCATTGAGCGGGGATAGACAAACTCAATTGGCTAGCATTTATATTTCATCATGTTTAGTAACCAAGCTCGGTGTTCATCCAGATTTCAATCATGAACACGAATCTGAACAAGTGATATACAAGAGAGATCAAGATCTTTGTATTCTTTGGTCTATCAACCTCTTCGTCTCCCGAGTCCAAGAAAAGACAATAAGTTTATCTCTATGGTGTCCAATCATAAAATACTAAATCAAGAATACAAAAGTAATTTAAGCGATAACCAACATTAATTCAAAATAATCGATGTTCAACAATTACCCATAGCTACAACCCCATAATAAGGGTCTTTAGCTACTAATGTCTAAAAAAATAAGAAGAAGAAGAAGAACCCTAAAAAGCATTACAGCTACAAAGTATGATGAAGAAGTTGTTCCTTCACAAAATATCCCTAGGATCCTATTTATAGAGTATAAGAAAAATAATTTCACTTCTAGTCCAATTAGGAATCCTAAATCAACTAAAATTTGTTCGAAAAGTCAGGGTTGGCCTAGGGCAGTGCGCCACCATAGCGCCAGGACTGCTGGGGAAGCGCGCCAGCAATATAACAGAACTTGACTCTAGTAATTTAGGCCCTAGCGCAGCGTGTCAAGCTGCTCCAGGTGTGTTTTTCTTCGGGCTCATTTTCCCTTTGCTTCTGTCGCCTCCTATTTAGCTCATACTCCATTAGGAACACCTGCATATGCTAATAACATAGGTTAGTGTGCATTTATTATAATTCTCAATCAAAACACAATCATCATCATCAAGAATGTCCTCAAACCATAAGGCACATTCGGGTAAATCATAGTAAATGGGCATATAAATACTCCTAAGAAAAGGCATCATTACATTGAATGTACAAGTATGGAATATGGCTAAATAAACAAATAACTGAACCGAAGGACTGAAAGTAACTCAATTGAATCAATACATAAATATGAAGTGAAATAGATGTGCAATAAAGGTAATATGAAAATAACATACTTTACTAAATGTGGAGTTTCTCTAACTGACAACCATCACTATGAACCTAGCAATGATACAACATTTAACCCACGTTGCAAGGGTCATCTTATACTTTGTCAGGGTATAGGATGATAATTATAACCATGGATCCATGAGGCAGTGAGGAGTCGCCCAAAAAATGGTGCGATCCTATCCTACTCTGGTTAAGTGGTTTCATGGAGCTTCGATTAAAAATAGACTCTAACCCAATTCTATGCTTGATACTACTCCCAATACAATCATATCAATTATGCTCAATCACCCTTTAATTACAAGAAATAGACTACTTCTTTTCTTTACTTTCACTTTTCTTTATTGAAGTACTTTTCAGAAAATCAATTTTACTAGTTCTCTTTCTCAACTTCCAAATAGTACATATGAAACCATTTGATTCTTTCTTTAAAACTCTTTTCAAAACATGCATTTAAAACGTGTACTTATGGACTGACCTTTCAAGTCTGAAATCAATGTGTAAGAAGTCCCATATAATTACATTTGTAAAAAGTTTTAGAAACACTTGTGTACCCTTAAAATTTTCTTAAAAGATACTTTAAAATACGTTTGAAATCACTTTAAATTCCAAAATTAATGCATAGAAATAAATGCACAACAGCTTTCAATAAAAAGAATCTCAACAACTAGAGGTTCATGTGAAATATAAGCATGAACAACAACTCAAGCATATCAATATATAAAATATCAAAATATAATAATTAGAAATTCAAACTAGGAATAACCTAAGAGCACAATTTGAATTCAACGAAAATCAGGAAACTTTGAGTAGAACACTAGATTTAACTCTTACTGACTGAATTTAAATAAAGGGCGTGAGGACGAACCAATCCATCACTATGAGTAGCCTTACAGATATGGAAAAATAAGGTTCTTGAAGAATATTGAAGAAGAACTTGTTCCAAGCCTTGAAACCGTAGCTTTTGTCTTCCTTACAATTTTCTTTTTGATTTGGGGGAGTTGAAAACGCAAAATAAAAGAAAACTAAGTACTTGGTGGAATATATTCCCCTAATTGAAATTATAACGTCATGGCTTTGACTTAGGAAAAATGAGAAAAAACAAAATAAACCCCTCTTAAGAAGCTGTCGAAAACCTTCCATGGGGCCATCCACAATTCATGGTTTGATCTATGGACCATAGATTCCATCTGTGGAATTCATATTGAAATTTTAAGGCTGAAAAGTTCATTCTACAAGAACAAACTACGGCCCGTAGAAGTTTCTACGACCCGTAGATGGGTCCGTAGGAATTGGACCCCAAAATTGACTACCGAAACATTTTTCCACGTGTTGATAATACATATCATAGTTCAATCTATGACCCATAGAAGTGGATTCATAGTCATTGACTCTGAAAACTCTGATGTGACAGTCCCTTGTAAAACAATCATAACTTTTACTCCAAACTCAAAATGAGGCAAACTTGGGGGCATTGGAAAGAGAAATCATAGACCATTAATTTTATAGGTCATATACCTAATTCTTTATGTGCGGAGAGATATGATCATTTGAAGTTGATCCAAGTAGAATCTTATATCAAAACTTAATTGGTAAGGAAGCTTTCAACTCAACTTTGTGTTAGGGGATTCTTGAGACCTTAATTAATGTCCAAATTTATTCCGTCACTAAAGAATTGACTTTAACACCTAAGCACAATTTAAAAATTACCCGATACGACCTTATACGCAAATGAAGAATGATTTGGGTCTTAGCTTAGAAATTTTTGGGGTGTTACATCATCTTTCAACAAGGCCATGCATCACTGCTTCTTTCTAGTCCATGATATGGTGCCATTGTTAAGCAAGAATACATATCCAGAGGTGAATTTTCTTTCATCTAAATTTCCTCCCCAATCAGCATCAATGTAGCCTTTAAGTTGTAGATAATTTCCTTGATGACATAAGAAGCAGTCGATTGTGTCTTTAAGATACCTCAATATCCTGTTAACCGCTTTGAAGTATTGTTGTCATGGGTTGGATTGATCCCGGAGCTGTGGATGATTGAGACAGCTAGCTCTAAGATCTTTTTTGTAGTTCCCTTTAATAAGTTGTACTCATTGGTTTTTCTGAGAAATGATTGGGAGAAGGATATTGGGGTTGCATTATCTTATTCTAGACAATTAGAATTTTGTATACAATATTCAGTTTCTAGAGAGTTATTTTCACGAATGTTGATGATAATTTATTGTATTTTGTGCAAACTTTGTTTTGAATTTATAAAACATGTCCTTTAATTGTAAACTGGTTATATTTTGATTGCTTTATGAAATTTGTGTTAGTAGTTAGTTGGTTCTCCCACCAAGGGTTAGTGTGGGTTGCACTCACGGTGGGACAGAATCGTGACAAAATTGATATCAGAGTCCTAGATTCATTGATCTCGTCATATCAAAACAGGTCTAGTAAAGTCTTCTGAAATGATATGGAAACGTCTATACTTTTTTTCAGGAGACTACAAACCTTTAGGAAACTTCTCTTTCTTTCTTCCTTCTTCGTGCTATAACTTCCATATCATAAAGGCAATTATGGTGTCACACCCCAAGCCTACACCCTGGATGTGGACGGCACTCGGAGACCATCGATGGCCCTAAGCGGACCCTTGGCCTGGCTTACTTAACTCAGCGGAAGACTTAACTCATAAGAATAAACTCAATGCAATAGTTTAAATGATAACATCTTAGCCAAAATGGCAACTTATGTCTCAAAACAAAGTATCTGCAAATACATAGATGAGAGACTCAATACTAACTGTCTGACTGTCTATGAAGACTCTAATAACAACTGATATGGATGTAGGGACAGACCCCACAACATCCTAATAAAGAAAAACTAGGAAAACAAAATAAAAGAGTCCTCCGGAATGTAAGGAGGCTCACCACTGACTCTGGAGTGCTCAACTGGATCAACGGCGCGCTAAATGCTGATCCTAGTTACCTGCGTCTGCATCATAATAAAATGCAGGCCAACTGGCATCAGTACATTGAATGTACGAGTATGCGAGTTGGAATGTTAAACAACAATCTTAAGCTTGAAAAGAGTACAAAGGAACACTTACCTTGGCTTTGTTCAAATCATGAATAACTGAACTCAATATAAAGCAATAAGACACATACAATATATAATAAGCTTGTAAAATAGTGTAAACAACTTAGTTCGTTAAAGATAAAGCAATAACAAACTCAACTTTTCTTATACATAAAAGTAATATAACTTTTATGGGAGATTGTCTAACCGACAACCACCACTATGAGCCTAAGTGGTGATACAGCGTCTTGCCCATGCTACCAGAATTGTCCTATACTTTGCCTTCATATAGAACGCTTAACTTAGTGGATCCACTAGTCTATGCTAAAAGCATCTTAAGGATTCATCTAAAAAGTATGATCCTTTACTACCCATGATGGCTACATGGTTTATGGAGACTTGAGTTAATATGAACTCGCATCCCCATATCGGTGCTCAATACTACTCCCAAAATGTACTTAGCTCATATGTTTGTAAAAACAAAACTCTTTCTTTGAATTGAGATAATTACTCAAAACTTAGCTTAAA
>JAJOOO010000639.1:0-31865 GCA_029582685.1 Solanum piurae | reverse complement strand
ATTCCTCTTCAATGATCTGGAATTTCTGCGAGGAGCTCTGTTCGAGAGGAAGCACTGGCTCTTATCGAAATTTACCTTTTGGCCATTACAACATTACAATCAGCTTCTTACTTCTTTCCAGAAAGATTTTCTGCTTCTTAAGATTCTCACATCAAGGGAAGCTCTTCATTAACTGAGAAGCTCATTGGCTCGCCTTTGACTCTAGCCTCTCATTTAACTCGCTACTTCGTCAACTTCTCAGTCCCTCGTGAGTGTGGCACATTTCCCCTATCATAGAAGGTGTGAAGCAGGCGGAGTCTTTAAAGCAAAAAAGCAAAGCAAGTTCCAGGGATGCGGGCAGAGGGAACCCCACCCCACGGAGCGGTGCTGAGTGGTGTCCTCCCCTCCCTAATACCTAAACAGAGTTCCGTCTATGGAGCCTAAAGTATCTGCTCTACCCCCCACCCACTCTCCTCCTTTAGTACGTACGTACTAATATACGGTTTTTTTGTTTTCAGTCCCGGGTTTCCTTTCCTCTCCAAGCCAATCGACTTTCTGACGAGGCACCCGCTTTCTTTTTTGATCCCTGAGTAGCATTTCCTTTCACTGAGGAATGGGCGGATGCTTTAACATAGGCGGATGTGGGACACAGAAAGAATAGATTCAGGTGCTCCTGAGTCAAGAGATTCTTCTCCCTAAGTAGCATTCTTGTAAGTACAGAAGTCAGTCTTGTCCCGCCTGCTCGTTAGCAAGTGCCTCGGGCCCTGCCTTGGTTAAAGCTTTATCCCGGTTTGTTTCATTTGCTTTCAAGTCTAGTGGAATCACTATGATAGCTTCTTTTGGGCGGCCAATCGCAATCGCCTTCGTGGACTTCCCTTAGGATAAGGAAGTCCTTTATTTTCATTTAAGAAATAGGCGGCCGTTGAACCCGGCTCACAAACCAGGAGATCTGGGGGCTTTTGCCCTCTCATCATCAATCCCATTCTACTACTCTGTTAGTACAAATTCTTGTCAGTCTCCGAGGGACATCGAAGACTTGGAACTACATCGATAGACCGATTCTTCACTTCAAGGAGTAGAGTCGCTGCCCAACCCTACCTATATAAAAGAAAAAGAATCAATCACTAGGTCCCGAGCAATTCTACCTTCTTTCCATTATCCAACGCTCATGCGTCCCCTTTCTCCCACTCTTTTAAAGCTTTCAATAAAGCCTTCTTAGCTGTGGAAGCAGCAACCGGTCTGTTGGAAAGCGCTAGCTAAGCTTGTGATTACTATAAAAAGGATCCTTAAAAAAGCATGAGCCGTTATTAGCCGAGGATTCCTCTGTGTTCGGGGATTCTTGACGTAGCTGCAATCCCATCTGGGTAATCAAACAAAGGCAGGGATTCTATTCAAATGCCCTATATTCTGCACCGGGAAAACAGATTTCGATTTGGAATTGTTGAGCAGTAGGTTAAAGATAACCTCCTTTGAAGTACCCTGTGTGGATCCGGGGGCTGCTTCTGCGCTGGCTTTGCCCACCTTTGGCCGGCCTCACATCTTCCCATCCTCTACTTAGTTGTCTCAATTACATCGATCCTGAACTACGTCCAGTCTGAGCCTTGAATGAACTACATTCTCTTCGATCCCTTTCCGGAACCAGCCCTAGACTTCTTCTTTTGAATGTTTTCCGGGGCTACTTTTTCCTCTTCCCTGAGGCAATCCCTGGGATTCAAAAGAGTGAGAAGGAACTTTCTCTGTCCTATGCCCTCATCACTAACCATTCCCCTTATCTTTGCATTTCTTGATCGCAGCGAGCCGTTCAGATGAGACCCGAAGACCAGGAAGAATAAATAAGCAAAGGGAGGGGCTTCTTCCTTCAACAGTTCACTATAGTCCATTAATAATTAATAGGTCTAATAATCCTTCTTGTCCGGTAAGCCGAAAGGCGCTAGACGGACTAAGGGCAAGCGAGATAAAGAAAGCAGCTGGCCCTATGTGTAAAACCTTGCCGCGGGAGAGTCTTTCTCCAATGAGAATAAAGAAAGTTTTTGGGCAAGACCGGTGCACTCGCTTTATATCTCCGACACACAAGGAAGGACGCGGTGGGAAGGAAGCAGCCCTAGCCTCTGTCCGGCCGATCATTCCGCTGGCATCTCGCATTCACGCCCCCGTTTGACTGCCGCTCGGGGATGTAGTTGTAGATAGGTTAGTCCAGTCATTAGACTGGAAGCTTGAATGTCCTAACTAAGAAGGTAAGCCAGCTATCCCAACCATTGACATAGGAGCGAAGGCTTCGAGTTCGACTGATTCGGCAGTTGATCTAGCTGTTTCCGCTTTTGCTTTTCCATTTGCTTCCACGACGAAAGTCAATTAAGGAAGAGAATGTAGCTTCAAGAATGAGGCAAGGCCAGCCCTAAGTCTAAGTTGAAGTTACAGGGCTGGGAGGTATGAGTTGATCGGATGCAGGGAAACCCGGGCAATCCGTTCCTATCAATCATTCGTTTTGGATTTTGGAGTTTTCGCCCCAACCTAGGTTAGGGGGTCGTTAGACCGTAGCTTGCTGCTGAAAAACGTTGCTAGGCTAGCGCCTACCGAGACAACATAAACTCTTCAACGGATCCTCCTTTTTTCAACTAGTAGATCGCCGATTTACCTGTGTTAAGGATAGTGCACTAGAATCAATAGACTCTTATCGAATCCTCTGTGAGTGAGGGTCCTCCTTATTTTCCTTATTATAGAGATCGTTCTTAGGATAGCCTATGGCTAGTTAATATATACTTTCCTATTCATACTATCGGTTCTATATTGATTAGGGCGAATGTGAGTACGAGCCTTTATCATTCATGGACGTTGATAAGATCCATCCATTTAGCAGCACCTTAGGATGGCATAGCCTTAAAAGTGAAGGGCGAGGTTCAAACGAGGAAAGGCTTACGGTGGATACCTAGGCACCCAGAGACGAGGAAGGGCGTAGTAATCGACCCTGAGCGGGCGCGGAGAAGGAAAGGCCAAACACTTCGGCCTAACGGGAATGAGCAACGACGAAATGAGAAGATGAGGTGCCTCGGGCACCCCCATTTAGAAAGAAGGGTCGAAAAAGGTAAGCCCGCCGCTGAAAGAGACCAAAGAAGGTTCAACTAGCCCGCCAAGCGGGCGGCGGGAGCAGCGGGCAAGTGCTTGGTAAGCCAACAGCCCAGTGAACCGGGCGGGGCACTCGAAGAAAGGGGGGCACACTGAGCAAGTACGAGAAATTGGCCCTTCCATAATAGACTTTGAAACCTCGCCTTCCCTTTCGATGTCCGATCCCGGATACCATGACTTGCCTTCAAACGGGCTTCACCTTCAAAGGAGAGTAATCGATCTGCGGACAGTTCATGACCTGCTTTACGCCTATAGTTTAGAAGTCTCGGGCTAAAACAGAATGAATCCAATCTGGGATAAAACTCCTTACACTTGCTTGCCTTTTGTGATCTGCCAATTGCAATACATGGAAAAGGCTGACACAACCCATTCAAACAGCTCTTATATACGCGCTATTTCATGCACACTTGCAGCCACTTTGACTTCTAAGGCTTGACAGGTCCTTTTGGTCGATTTCCAGTTGATTGCCTCAACCTATCGATTGAGTGAGTTGGAGAAGAAAGTCTTAGAAGGCTACGACTCTATAAGTTTCGCGTCTTATTTTTTTGCGTGTCTACTATTTATTAATCGTTGGTTTGACCGACAAACTACGTGGGAAAATAGGCCTTCTTTCTTTGATTTGAAGCAAGATTTCGTTTTGTTAGAAATTCTGCCTTATTCCATGAGATCTAGAAGCAGCAGTTGAGGGGTTGAAGGCTAGATTGGTGGCCAAAGGATACACACAAGAGTATTGAGTCGAACCCCTTTCCTTACAGTTTAGGCCCGTGAGTGAGATTTCTGCTCATTGCAGTCACCTCCGGGGTTCTTCGCACCTGGATAGTACCAGGACCCTTGTGCTGAACTCCACCTTCTCGGAATCCCATTTCAGAAAGTCAGGTCGAAGGCAAATGGTCGGGGCTGGGCCGTCCCCTTCGATTCGCGCACCGGGAATGAGCTCCAGACCGGAATTCTCCTGCCAAACCAACTAGTTCGATCCAACCCAGCGGACTTAGAGCAAGAAATGCGTACTTTCAGAATAAGCCTATCATCTTTCAATAGTTCCAACCTATTCTTTCTACCTCCATCACCCCCCACCGCACTTACGGCTCTATACCCCAACCCAACTTGCCTCCCCTCTTCTTCCAGGGTTTGAATTTGGTTAAGGAGCTGTTGAATGCGTAGGTCAATAAATCGTTGGATTTGAAATCGAACTCTCTACCTTGGGCGGATAGGAATTGAGACTTTCAATGGTCCGCTCTTCTCTCCTCGTGATCGAAGCTTTTGTCATTTTCTTTATACTCAATTTCTACTCATCAGCTTGAAAAGAAGCCTCTCTTAAGTTCAAGAGTTTAGAACACTCCGGGAGACTATGCTGCCCTTGTTGGCGAAAATGCGAGAGCCCTTCCACACGGGACTCCCGGATCACTATGGCCGACTTTCGTCTCTGTTCGACTGGAGATTCAATTAAGGGGAGCAGTCTAATAAATCGACTGTTGGTGGCATCACGCTATCTTAGATTAGGGATGATAATTCAATATATCGGAAAGACGCTTTGGGGGGCCGGATTCAGAGTTCGTTCTCGTTTGATGTCTACTCAATCTAAACGTTGGGAAAGACTGAAAGCGGCTGCAAGCAAACTAAAAGTACAGGCCGGGTCCAAACCAAATTGTGAAAGACCCCTTTTCCCTTATGTCACTCGGTAATGGGGAAACTTATGTGAAACTTTCCCTCCCCACCACTTGAGTGTACTACTTTGCGACGATATGCCGGACTTGCTCAATTGGTGAACTTGAGAATGTCGAGTTATTGTTGTTCATATTGCTCTTTTAGTCCGGTCTTCTTTTCTCTTTTGAGTCAGGTTCTTAAGATAGGAAATCGGGTTTCTTCACAAGTAGGCTTGGCGCTTAGTCGATTTGAAAGGCTGGAAAGATGCAAGAAGACTAAGGAGGCGCTGGAGTGTTCTATGGTTCTCCCTGGCTACGAGGCCTCACACGGGTAGAGTTCGGTATTCCTTTGTCGATGGCTGACCCAGCTCTTTCCTTTCACCGGTCGGTAAGTGCATCCTATTCCTATTGAGTCTCCTAAATCTTTCATATCAAACTGGGTTCTTAATCTTCTCTTAAGCGCATTTATCGAAGCTAAGTCATTACTAGAGAAAGCAATGTCATCCACGCTTTCAGCAGCCATCCTCCCTGATGTGGCTCTTCCTGGAAGTGAGAACACTGCTGCCCGTTGGCGGAGCTACTTCTTCTTACTGGATGCCCGGTGCCCACCAAAGCACGTAAGTAACAATAGCACAAAAGCAGGCGGCGGAGATCCGCAAAGGTAACCGGATGCCTGGGGCTTAGGACAAGGAGCGGCTGATGAAAAGCCAGCAACTTCTTAGGAGTCAGATAGGGTTGGAACCCTATACAAGGGGCTGCTTGCTGCTCGCCCCTATCTCTAAAGTGGCTTATGCACTCCACTTGTTACCACTAAACGACGAAGCCAGGAGCGGAAGGAGGGACTTGAACCCTCAACCTCAGCCTTGGCAAGGCTATGCTCTACCATTAAGCTATTTCCGCCAGCTAGGGTAGTGGCGAAGCTGTGAAAGACATCTATTGTTCAAAACGAATTCTTTTTACTACTATTTATTTTCGAGCTAATAGTGTCCTCCTCAAATAAAACATTATCGAGATAGGCAAAAGCTATGTGAAACCAACCAACATGCATGATTCAATAATCGTATTTGCACTTTAGATCTCATGACTCGACCTGTAGACGGTGATACCGCCACCTTTGGCGAAAGGAATTAGTCTCCACTAGCGTCATTCGAAGAACGAACAAGAAAGGGGTTACTGTTTAGGATAGATGGATGTGGCCTAGATTTGTTGAATTTACTCTGTCTTCACGAATTGGATTTGAACAAATAGATCACTTAGTAAGTTTCCATACCAAGGCTCAATCCAATTAAGTCCGTAGCGTCTACCAATTTCGCCGCTTGGCGTCAGTAAAGACAAAACAAGCCCCGAGGGTTTCTTTTACTAATTTAGAGCATACCAATCTCAGAAACTAAACTGGTCAATGCGCGCTTGATACGCGAACACTAAAGAGAGAACCGGGGCAAATTTGCTTTCTTTTGGGATCTTGAGACCTTTGTTTTGGGGCCTTCTCCTTTGAATTGGCTCTGTCACTATAAGTTAGTTGACTTCTCGACCAAAGGTGGTCTAGCTCAACCTCCTTGCCATCAAGTTGGGTCACTCGATCCTTGAGTGTTTCCTTAACAACAGCCGTGCTCTCTCTCTTCTGTGTCAGCGAAGGAAGGATAAGAGCAATCGGCCGAATGATTGTTATTCCCCCTTTTACCAAGTCTACCAGATAGAAGATGATTGAGGGCGGGAACCGTCTTATCTTAGGGTAGGGGTAGCCCCAGGTGGGAAGGGCCGGGGGGTTCGCTTTTTGATAATCAATAAGTAGCGTAGGCTTCGATAGACTTGCAATAGCGAAATACTGATCGTGAAACACCATGAGCAGCAGGATGTTGAGGTCCGAAATTCGAAGCCTTCCCTCTTTCAAGGGGACTAGAGGGAATGCAACTACTGAGACGATTGCGATTGCTTATTTGGTTGGGATTACCAGCTCATTCTAATTCAGTGCTCTCCGAACCGTGCGGGAAGGTTTCCCTGCCAAGGCGTTAAGGCAGTTCGACAAAGGCAGAAAGAGTCTCCGTCCTGAAAGGGCGAAGGCCTATTTAGCGCCTTTCCAAAGGTAAGCGGTTAGAGATATTGTAGTATACTACTAGGGATAACTTGTGCTCTTATTCTTCTGTCAAAAGTAGGGAAGAGCAAGTGTCTGATCAGATCAATCAAGCGATAGGGGCAGAGACTTTACTTCGCTAGGACGGAGTTGCTGTCGATTGAGGATTGGCCGAGGGCCCTTTTTTCTTTTCTTCCTCTAGGTCTTTTCTTAGGTAAGGAAAGATCTTTCAAAAAGAGAATCAGAAGACGATCCAAAAAGCGAAGGCTCACCCAGCTGAAGGAAGGGGGTGAGATAGGGTTAACACCGGAACACCCGCCATGAAGGTCACTCAAAGTAACCTACTCGCTCTGGCCTGACTTCACGAACAGCTTTCTTTCAGCTACCAACTTCAAAGCCGGTGGACGGGACCCTTTTATTTTCCCACACTTCAGAATAGTAGAAATGGTCTATATCATGCCAGTTATAGCAGTCCTAGGGAATTTGTTCGGTGTCTCGGAGTTGTAATCTTCAGTGAGAGCAATTTGAGTATCCCCCGTTGACCTTCTTTTGTAGATAGAATCTTCAAGATTCCTGCAAGCTTGGATCAGTTGTGCTTGAGGGTGATTAGAGGAAATCAAATGCCCCCGCCTTAAAGGATCCCAACTCATCACCCTCATCTCCAACTTATTCGTGGTTTTAAGGTGCTTTTGACCAGTGGGAAGTAATGAGGCTAGTCTCCCCCCCTTTCCCCCTGTCCGTGTGTGGGCCACCCTTCTGAAAGGCAAAAAAGCGGGAGAACCCACTTAGACCCAATAGGCTTATTCTGAAAGTACGCATTTCTTGCTCTAAGTCCGCTGGGTTGGATCGAACTAGTTGGTTTGGCAGGAAGATAATGGCATAAAAGAAGCATTCCACTTTTGGAAAGAGAAGAGTCAGTTTGCTTCGCACCTCTGTCTTGCATTGGGTTAACTGGATCTTAGATAAAGCGATAAGGCGCCGCAAGGCACTCGACTAGAAGGAGTGGATGTTAGGCCTAAGTTCCCTAAGTTAGTTAGCGAATACGAGTTGCTGTCAGAATGTCATCCAAAGAAAGGAAGTTAGCAATGCCACACTCTCCATGAGAAGAAAGATATCTTGATTGGCAACCATAACGCTCTAACGCACGCACTTTGAAGCAAGTTGATCCTAGAAGACTAACCTCGTAGGCTTAGTTTACCAGATCCTGGACACAATCTTCCTAGAGATGGAGAGCAAATCGTAGAACTCGGACATGATAGATTTCTCATCTCAGGTTAATCAATTCAATGATCGGCTTCTTTCTTTTTCTCAATATGTTGGTGAGCCGTGTGATGGGAAACCTTCCCGCACGGTTCGGAGAGCACTGAATTAGAATGAGAGGTTTACCACCACATCATTGCATGCAAGGGGAGCATAGAAACCTTGGCCATTACTTTAAGCGGCGGATGATTGGTATGCAGGATCGGTTGCAACGGTTTCACGACCAGGGCAGGGCCCTATTGATAAATGAAAGAAAGGGTTTATGAGCCCTAGCCCTGTAAGCCCACACCTGTGAAATTCAAAGGAGAGAAATGAGTTTGGATATAATGCTGATTCAGGCAAATTTACCTCTTACAGACTTGATGGCCCAGATGGAAAAATTACGATAGAAATAAAGCTTGGAAATGAAGGATGCGCTCGCGGAAACAATGAGATCATCAACATAAACTATAAGATAGACTTGAATGCCTGCAATAAGGTGTTTACCATAAGGGGCAATAAGCGCCCTTTCTTTAATAATATTGTAAGCGACGTATTCCCGCTCGGGGAAGATAAGGTTTCGAAAAGAAGTTTTATCTTCGCTTCGCGGGAACAACAAAAACCACCATCTCGCTCTTTCCTTTCTTCGGTTCAGAGTTTAGATGGAATGCTTGCTATCAGTGCATTAGATGTCCTAGTTGTGCAGTGTCAAACCAAAATACCCAACAAGCATTAGCTCTCCCTGAAAAGGAGGTGATCCAGCCGCACCTTCCAGTACGGCTACCTTGTTACGACTTCACTCCAGTCACTAGCCCGAATAGTGCGTTGCAATTCCCATTTCATTGCCTCTATCTCATAGTACGGAGTAGAAGATAGGGTGTTAGTTGTTTCATGGTTCCCAACGGGACGTAGCTAACCCTTCTAACATAAGCAGAGGGGGAGACACATTCATGAAAAGCGAGAAGCCCTGCCGTGGGGGACTGACCAACTATGAATAGATCTTACTTATGTCCCAGGGTTAGGGTATTCCCTAATTATGAGCCTACTCAGATCAGAACTAAACTAGTTGATTCTCTTTGGCCGCACCTTGTTTTTCTGGCCTATCTTCTTTCTATAAGCAAGCTCCTCCGGCTAGATTTGAAATGGATCAGGTAGGGCATCCGTTTACGACGTGGGTGGAATTAGCAGTTTTCTCTATTTTCTTCAATGGTAGGAAATAGGACTTTCTTTTAGCTACCGGCCCAAACAAAAGAGATTAGCCTCTTGCTTCGTATCCGAGAATCAACAAATTCGACTCCGAAAGAAAGTTCTCGGCTCTTAAAGGCACACCAAACTCAGGTTTAAAAGCTAATGTGTTTTCATCCCTTTCTTCGGAAACCTATGAAAGAGGGGGGACGGCGGGGAGGCCGGCTCCACATGACCCCGGTTGGTTACCGAGGTTGAATGAATCATTCCACCTGGCAACAGCAAAGTTTAATAGTACATCCCAACAGGGGACGACCATACTTGTTCAATTTATCGCCGTAGATCACTGATGTCGAATTCACGAAAAAGATCATATGTGAAAGAATCGTCAGATTATGGGTTCTAGAAACGACATCTGTTATGTCAATGACACCAAAGGGATATTAAATGAATGGAATTGGGATATGGATGGAATATAATGAAATAGAGCCACTTTGCGAAGGCATAAGTTGTGGTGAATCTGTGTCGCTACTATAAAGTGCTTTCCATAGTTCAATAGTCACTCTTCCCCACGCCTATTTGTTCACCCGAGATGCAGAACTTTTATATAGAAGCGGGCAGTCCCCATTCAAAAGGATTCTATCTAGTCTGGCCCAGATACAATGTTGACCGGTTTGATTATTGCTCCAAGTCAATTTGCTGTCATTGAAAGCCCAATCAAATAATCCAAACGCTTTCACTACCAATTCCTTTCATTTTCGATTCGGGATGATGAGCCCAACCCTGCTGGACGTAGCTCTCTTAACCGGTCTTGAACTTGAATTGGATAGACCGAAGTCTTTCTTACCCATCCGATAAGCCTTTTACAGACTCGGCTCTTTCAAATCCTCTCAACAATAATTGACCGTTCACTCATGCTTTCATGGGAACAAGGAACTGGAATTCCCCGGTCTCCTTTCGAAGGAGAGGCCTTCACATTCCTAATCCGGTAGGGTCGGACGGCTTTCTTTGCCCCAGCTTGGCGAATCGCATCCCTGCACAACGTTCACACACCCTGGAAAAATCCATCCTGTATCCCTGACTTGCCAGCTTGATCGCTTGTCTTATTTACCCTTTTCTTAGCGGGTGGTTTATGTCTGGTCCTCTCACTTCGTTCGAGCTTCCTTTTCAGCCCTCTCACGGGAATCTTTTAATTTAGAATACGTACGAGACTACCAAAGCAAATTAAACTTCTTTCCCCGGAGCAGCAACTGAAAGAGAAAATACCGGTTTATTCATCTGCACCGGAAAAGAGCTAAGCTCCGAACAGCACAAGCATTTGCTTGCTAATCTTATACCTTTCGTCTGAATTTTTTCCCTTAACTGATTCTGAAATCCCCGCATACAAAGTCAAATAAGAGCTTCCAGTACTCTTCCTCTATGAGCGAGACTCCATCCAAATCTGCCACTCCTTGGGCGAGGCCTTCTGTTCTATGAACACCCCACCACTGAATGATTCACTTTCAAGTTCTCGCCTCCGACCCGGGAGAACACAGGGTCAAGCGAATCCCAGATCTCCATAGACGACTAATGGTAGGGGCTGCATTTTTAGGAAAGAAAGATAGTGGCAAAAGGATGCAGTTCCGGTCCTTCCATCTGCCTCTATCTCAATAGCTTTCAAAATCGAGTGATTTGATTAGCTTACATCGGAGGATGGTCTAAAGCTGGCCCTTGCTATCAGTCCAACCAAGGGCACCCCTTCCTTGTCAGGGTGAATACAGGTAGTGGATGTAGCTTTTCTTCTGAAGCGTCTTAGTTCGTAGCTGCCGAAGTGTAGCATTGAGGTGAGGAGCGCGCTAGTATAATTTTTTTGTATGGTTAGTCACCAGTGGCACAACCTACGGGCTAAGTAGCGCCTCAATGGGAGTCTTTTTTTCCTCCGCGATAGTGTAATACCAAGACCAGTAAGAGAGAATGGACTTCATCCATTCGGAAAAAACCCATGCCCCCCTAACCAGTCGTACTCTGACCAGGCTTCGAAAAACTTCGAGATCACCGAGTTTCTCGGGAATCGAGGGGGCGAGGGTCCTTCATTAAAGGGGGGAAAAGAGGGGTGGGCTTTGTTCTGATTCGGTTTTCTCGAAATCAACGAGTGGACTTGAAATCATAGATCCATTTTGTGATCCACGCGACTCTTTCAGGCTACATGTTTCAAAAGATGATTCCCTGCACCCCCGGTCTCAAGGTTGAATTTAAAGTCACTAGTCAGTCCAACTGCACGAGTGAAGGGAGAAAGTCAAGATTACGTGAACTGGGGAAAAAAGGATTTGCAGTCCTCTGCCTTACCACTCGGCCATGTCCCTTCTTCTCATCATATTAAAGAAGCGCGGCTCTGTATGAGGCTCGTACTGCAGAGCAAGCGGAAGAAAACGTAAGGTCGCGCGTTAGCACTCCTGCAAGAAAAGGGATGCGCTAAGGCGCAACGGCTTTCGCGCAGCTGCTACGCCCTTGCTTCTTGCCCGAAATCGAAGAGGTTAGTTAGAAGGTAAGGATAGCATGATGAACGAGTTGCGGGTCTTTTGGATCAACTTCTCACTCTTTTGAATCCCAGGGATTGCCTCAGGGAAGAGGCCAGTCCCTGAAAAAGTGAGGGGAACCCTTACTTAAGAACAGAGAGTGGCCGAGCAAAAAATCAAGGCAAGGGATAAAGGAGAAGTACCCGGCCCCACGCAAACGTGGACTCCCATGGCTTTCTTGGAAAAGAGGCGATCTCATGACTCGACCTGTAGGCGGTGATACCGCCACCTTTGGCGACGTGACTCAACCTCCCCTCGGGTCTACGCACTCTTTGTCTTTGTTTTTAGCATCGGTAAACGATGAGTGTTCGCCCTTGGTCTACGCGGATCAGGGGCCCAGCTAACGCGTGAAACACTCCGCCTGGGGAGTACGGTCGCAAGACCGAAACTCAAAGGAATTGTCGGGGGCCTGCACAAGCGGTGGAGTTTTTGCATGGGCTTGGACTTGCTTTGATGATGAGTAGGCTTGTCGCCCGGAGTGAAGTGATTCCAGGGCTGCTTAATCAAGAAGAAGTTTACCTGGTCAATAAGAGGGGGGTACTTTCAATGAGAAGAATATCAGAGAGCCAGGGGTGGAACCAGAAATCAGTGCTAGCTCCATTTCCAATCCGCCATTTTTAGCCCTTAAGTATTGGTGGGGTTGCCTGAAAATAGAACGGATTTCACTCCAAGTCCTGACAACCAGGTGGTTTAATGCCAAGGCCGACGACGGAAGCTCGAGACGGAGCCGTATGAGGCGGAAGTCTCACGTACGGTTCTCTGAGAAGGGAGTGGCTACCTACTGGAGCTTCGCAGCAAAGCGAACCACCGGAACTAAAGTCATGATTGCAGGCCTTCGGAGCCTTTTTAATTAGGCTCTATAGTCTGGTCCCTGTCCCTGGTAAGGTCTGATTGTTATCCGTAAGTCTTGTTTTGACCGCGGGAAGGTGAACTTTGCAAAAGTGCTTATTTGGTTGGGAAGAATAGGACTTCTGACTCCAAGCCTACCCTTCCTTTTGTTTTGATTGGCCTATATCTTTGAATCCGGTCTATCGTTATTCCCACAGTCCCTTAGTCCCGCCAATTGAATCAATTTTATTAGCTGTGAATTTGAACTTTTTGGTATTTTCTGTTTCTTCGGATGATATGATGGGTCAATCATTTGCTTCATTGGTTCCAACAGTGGCAGCTGCGGAATCTGCTATTGGGTTAGCTATTTTCGTTATTACTTTCCGAGTTTAAAATGAGTAATGTTAACCATTCCATTATTCACACAAACCCTTCGATGACTTATCGGCTGCCTTGCTTGAGGAATAGTTTCACAAAAATGGAGACGAACCGGGATAACGTCCGATCTTGTTTCTGGATTGAGTAGAAAGGGGATATATGAAGATTGGCCGCAGAGCGGTACCACCCACCCTACCCTACCACCTATAGGCGGCCGTCCTACAGCCGACTCTGTTTCCTGTGGGAGGGCGAAAGCTAAGGAAGGCTGTTTCCAAGGGCGGCAGGCAGGATAAATAAGGTGTGTAAGGCAGGGCCAAAGAAGGTAGCATGGCTACTAGCGGCGAGACTACATGCTTCAATTTCATAAATGGGTGAAGGAAGAATACCTGAGCTTCAAGCAAAGAAGGCGGGGACCTCGGGCCTTCGCAAAATCAACAGCTAGGCAAAAAGGTTAGTAAGAATAGGAATTGTTAGATTTCCTGTATCGGAGAGAGAAGCTGAGTCGGGATGAGGGAATTGTTTCTATGCTTTTCTGTTCAGTTGGAAGCCTAAGCCAAGAAGGTACGAACGAAGTGACGGGCCTCTTTAGAAGATAGGGGGCGTTCGCCTTCCCCCCCCTCATAGTCCATTAGTGGGTAGGGTGGTCAACTTAGAGGGCGCCCGCCTCCTCTTCAGACGTGTCCTCGACAACCTGGCGGTTCTTCGGTCTCCGCTTTTGGGGGCGGGAGTCCACGTTTGCGTGGGGCCGGGTACTTCTCCTTTATCCCTTGCCTTGCTTTTTTGCAAGTTCCAGGGATGCGGGCAGAGGGGGGTTTCTCGATAGTCCAAAACTAGTGATCTAGGCTTCTCCAGCAAAGAATCGACGAACCTGCAATCTTCAGGTCATGAGCCTGATGAGTTGACCAATTCCTCTACCCCGCTTCTTCCCCTTCTCTTTCGAACTCCGAAAACCAAGGTTCGACTTGCATGTGTTAAGCATATAGTCTGAGTAGCATGATGTTCAGTGTGGGAAGTCGATAGTGTACTCGATGATTGAAGGACCTATCGACTTGCATTAACTTCCCGTGGCTAGTAGGGGGAACTTTAATGTAATTGCGGATCCCGGAATCTCTCTTTCCTGTGCTATCAAGAATAAGGAATAGCTCTTGAGCTTATTTACTGTTGAAAAGGGTACTGTTCGTAGCTTGGCCTTTTTCGATTTCCTATTTAGCTCTAGCTCTCATTTCGCGCATGCGCTTGGCGCTCTTGGCTTAACAACATCAAAGAGGAATCGAACGGCTTTCCGCCCATTCGCCTATCGTCTTATTGTGTGGGATGTAATGGTTTTCTCGGATGAAAGGGCTTTAGCCTCTTTACAGCCATGAAAGCATCTATTTTTTCCGTTCAAGAAATTGCTTATGTAAAGATGGGGTGAGTTCCTCTCCTCTTGGTCGAGTTACTTCGTTCCTATTTCTTGCTTTTTTTTCCGGTATGCCGCTCCGCCAGGCTTGGCGAGGGGGAGGGGCGTACGGACCACTCCATTCGAAGTCTCACAAATGTTGCACCCCGGCAGCTCAAGGCACCACCAGCCCTTGGCACAACGATCAGGTCAAGCAAAGCGATATTATTTTCAATTCATTTTTGAAGCCCTGGGTACCAAGCAATCCGCTTTGCCAGTCCATGAATATGCCGCACCCAGCAGTTCGAGGAGTTGGCCAGATACGGCACCCCCATTTAGAAAGAAGGGTCGAAGGTTTTGGGCCTGTAGCTTTCCCCGTCCCCCCTTCGTCGGGCGGTGCTTGTGTGGAGGGTGCGCCACCTGAAATCGAAATGGAATTCAAATTGGTCGAGAAAAAGAACCGCGCTAGTCGGAATTTGGGGAAAGATAGAGAGCTCTCTAGGCTCTCCTGATCAAATTGAGAGTTTGCTTTGCCTCTTTTTGAGAAAAGGCACCTGATTCGGGGGAAGTCGTTCGGGAGCCTATAAGTGGAACGTTTGCTATGCTATAAGGACTGTGCGCCTACCCGGATTGCTCCTGAACCGGCAGGAAGAAGAAGCGCACCCGAACCCCCCTTCTTACTACCCTTTCAGAAGGTGAGGCAGAAGGATTGAGATTCTCGTAATCCTCAGTTCGGATTGCAGGCTGCAACTCGCCTGCATGAAGCCGGAATCGCTAGTAATCGTCGGTCAGCCATACGGCGGTGAATTCGTTCCCGGGCACTTTTCTTCTTTCTCATTCGGAAGGCTCAGTCCCACACCCTAACTTCAATGATGGGAACAACCTCCGCACTCCGGCGCCAGCTATCTTTCTTAACCTGCTTCTATCAAAGCAGCTTGTAAACTCCGACCATCGTCCTAGTGAAGTAGCCCATAGGTATGGGATACGAACGATTAAGAGTTCTTGCTTAAAAAAAAAAGGTACATACTAACTGAGAGTGGAATCTAACCTACCACTACCCTTTATCAAGCTGGTTTACAAGAGTTCTGGCTTTCCCAACCGGACTTTTAACCGAATTGCAACTTTCTAGCTCTTAGCTTGACTACCTCTACCGAGAAGCTCTCTCTCGCTTCAGCCCAACCAATTCACAGACGATGAAAAGAAGTCCTCAAATCCTAAGTACACTAAGTGGGTAAAGACGAAGCAGTTGCTCGTTAGCTGGATCAACGCGGACTCCATATGGGGATAACTTGTTACTTGTAAAGTCCAGGAATGAATGCTTATTACTCGAGAATGTGAGACTGCTCACCCTCAGTAATCGTATTGTCCGCTCTTTTCATTGATTGTACAGCTTTCATATCAGTGCCTTGGGGAAATGCCTACCTTCAGGAGAAGATTACCGAATGAGTTTCAAACCTGTCCTCTTCGCTTCCCAAGATATTTAAGGAAAGGGGCGTTCAGCCACTTGACTCTAAGGAAAGGGGCCTTGTCGGCCACCGCTTGCTGACGACTTTTTACAGCCTCGTGGACGGACGAAAGAAGGGAAGTTACAGAACGGGGCAGTGAAGGCTCGCGAAGTAGACAGCAAGCAGCAAGCATACTATCGGCTCTATATTGATTAGGGCGAATGTGAGTACGAGCCGAGCCAGGTTGAAAGTCTTGAATCCGCTCTTACTGGCCTCATATCTGCTGCTCGAGTGAAAGTGGGAATTTGGTAGGATTAGAGAATGCCTGCTTCCATTCGCGAACGTTTAAGAAGTCATCTCCTGATTCGTTGATCTATTGAGCAGGGCCCCTCTTGTGTCGGGTTAAGGCTCCACCTCATCTTGGGTTAAGGGCTTAGTTGAACCCAATTTCTTCACTTGTAGTCTAGGGCTTTGCTTGGCATTGGCTATTGGAAGTGACTCTACTCCAAAGTTGTCTGGACTGGGTCCCTCAACCCAATAGTTCGCTAGGGCGGTGCTCAGATCAACACTAGACCGAGGTATTGATGGTGATTTTCTAATCTCGCAGAACAGAATGTGATACGATGAGATAGAATGCAATAGAAACAAAGATAGGGAACGGGTTACCTACTCTTAACGGGCTCAAATGGATATTTAGGGATCTCTCTTGTTCATAGATCTTGAAACCAGATCAATATCCATTTCTCAATAGATCTATTTATCGATAGTCATAGGTTGGTCCAAAGAACGAGAGTCGGCTTCCAACATTAAGTCCGTTGTTCCTCAGTAGCTCAGTGGTAGCTTTTTTAACGGGAACTAAGTTGACTTGCTAGGGGTAGGGCTGAGGATCCAGCATCCCAACCTGAATTAGAGGGGAGCCCTTCGTCGCTGCGTTCCGGTCGATAAAATCCTCCGAGTGACTGACGACTCGTGAGCTCGCAGGTACCTTTTATAGACCAGTCTATCTCCTCTGTGGGGAAGGCAAGGCTACTCTATCAGAATCGGAACCTTGGCTAGGGCTATCTAGAGACTATGGCTGTCTAGAGTAGAGTCTCGGTATCGGGAAATCAATAGTATAGGTCTTCCCCGCCTCTACCGCTTTCCCAAATGCCCCCCACCGGCCCTTCTCCTTTACGGGTCTGGATTTTTCGCGTCGTTTCAGAAAACCGAAGTATTTTTAGAAATACCGGGGGTTCGAATCCCTCTCCATCCGCGTGAACATAACATGTAATGTTGTTACGAATGTAACTCCCGAAGGATCGACCACTATTCTAAATATAGTAAGGCGGAGAACTGTTGTTCAGTGGAGCGACCCTTCGATCTATGTCGTGTTCAGCCAGGTCTGATTAGAAGTTCCAAAATGAGTGGAGCGAGGGGCTTTAGATAATCTTTTACTAGAGGGAAAGCTGGCGAAAAGCATAGAGCGTGCGTGCTACGCTCTCGCCCTCCTTCCATCCGCGAAGCTGAGGCGGGAGAAAAAGCGTAATTCCCCGGTGTCATAGGTTACCTTTCTATCTTCCTCCCCCGTGACGTTCCCAAGTCTGGGATCGATAATTTTCCCTCTACTATCAAAATTACAAAAATTACGAGTAGAAGGGCTCATCCCAGTCGTCTTCCTTTACAATGACTTCTTCCTTTCCTCTTCACCATACGCAATTCTAGCTCACCCTCGGATCAGGGGATACGGAAGTAGGTTTCTCTCTTTCTATTTACTTAATATGCAAACTCGCTCCGAGCCGAGTCAGTGTTGGGGTTGGGTTGGTTGATCGCCCAAAAAATGATTCTTATCCCATCCGTCAGGTTTGCTCCGGTCTTAACGCCCCTACTACTGCTGTGCAGCCTTTCCTCGGGTTCGTAGAGTCGGGAAATGAAAATAAATTCTCAAAGATCCATAAACAAATCTGTAAAGTTGTCTATAAATGTAAAATCATATATAACCCCTTATTTTGAGGCAACTATTCCATAGCCTCTTAGACTGCCTTGCCTGACCTTGAGCTCTTCGCTTGCCTAGATCTCGTATTCCATCTGCCATAGACGCTTTCTTTCTTTTTACTACGCAAGCAAGCCGGGGAGTGAGGAAAGCAGACTTGGCTACATCCGCCCCTACCCCCGCACAGGTTGAAGTCTCTATCTACGATCAGATCCTTTCTGAACTCCCCTATAACCGCTTATCAAAGAGAAGCTTTTTCCTAGACTATAGTGGCAAGTCTATTGTTGTGATATCGAATCCCTGGTATTTTACATTATAGTTTACCAGTGATAGGTAGCACACCCAGTTCGCGGGTCTCTCAACCCGGCGGACCAACCGGTCACACTGGTCAGCGGCATTCATTCAGTTGTCCTGTTCAGATGGATGAGACAGTTCCCACTTGAAGCATGCATTTCTAGCATTGAAAATCCCTATTCTTATTGAATAGTTCAAATAACTAGTTGAACACGCGCGGCGGCTATGCGCATGTGTCCCAAAGTGACGTATATTTTTTGGTAATGGGTATACTCGAGAGAAAGGGTTTGGAATTCGACCTCCCCTTATACGCTCTAAAAGGGGGTCATGGACTCCCCTTTTTTTTCCGTTGCAGAAAAGAGATCCCTTCCCCTCGCTTTCGAAAATGATGAATATGAAGTCCGGGAGGCTGCAGGTACTATGGATCCTCTGACACCCAATCGGGTTGCTTTCCCAGGACTCGCCGGCCTATGCGAAGAAAAGGCCTGCCCATCATCAAAGCAAGCCGAGTCAATTCATATTAAAACCAGAAGAGGGAATTCAATGTCAATCGCCATCTCCTTGGCACACGTGACGGTTATCACCTCTACCACGTCCTCCTTAACGTCCCTTGTTATCTCGTGCGGAATTCTTCCTCTGTTGAGGGATCAATCTTTCTTCTGGTGGGAGGGAGTCTTGTAAAGGGGGAGCCACTTGACTGTAGCCGTAGCGAAAGCGAAATCCGTAGGCCCTTCTTTCTAAAAAGTGGAGTTTTGACTGACTCTCTGTGCCTATGTGTGAAAACGAGTATGTGAACAGAACATCTTTCAAACAGTGCAATGCAGCTGGAAAAGGGAAGCCCCTTTTTATTAGTAAGGTATAGGTTGGTTGGGGAAAACTCCAAAACTAGTAATGGAATTGATAGAGAAATTCATAGACCTAAATAGGATAGGAGAATTGATAAGGGGAATAGAGATGATGATAGAGATCATACTGAGAAACAGAAGAATTCCGTACGGGTACAACTATTATTTGAACGAAGTGCAAAAAATGCCTTTCTTTCGTCCAGGGCAGATTTCTCAGGGGCAACAGGCGCTTCATTGACCTGTTCGGGGTCTCTATTCCTCTCGTATATCGTCGTAACGCCCTTAATGCTCCTTGGTCCTTCTTTCACTAATGGTCTCACCATTTTCTAGTAGTAGTAGTTCGCGCGAGGGACTTTTCTATCGCTTGCTTAGTCAATTTTGGACTGAAGCTGTTCTGACTGCCGTATCTTTTTTGAACCGAATACCTTCCTCTGTAATCTCAGGCTGCGGAAATAGCCCAATTGCATCGGGAGACTGAAGAGAAGGCCGCCCAGTGTGGCAGGCTCTTTGCTTCTTCGTGAATCTCCGCTATTTGAATATGGAACATCATAACAACGAATAGGAATGAAACGGCTATAGCTCCTATATAAACTACTCTTTCCAAAAGTGGAATGCTTCTTTTATGCCATTATCTTCCTGCCAAACCAACTAGTTCGATCCAACCCAGCGGACTTAGAGCAAGAAATGCGTACTTTCAGAATAAGTATCCCCCTGTTCTTCGGATACAATTCGATCCTTCTACGGCCAAATCTCAATTTGTGGAAAGCCTTCGATGGCTTCCTTATGAAAACATCAATTTTTATTTTTCTTCCATTCCGCCGCAGAAGGAAAAGGATATTGAATAATCAATTCACCGTGCATCAAGAGGTAATCCAGGTAAGAGTGGTGCTGCTGTGGTGTTTAGAGATGCTGCTGGTGATTTTATGTGTGCTGCTACGGAGAAATTTTACATCCTGTCTTATCTTATATCGATTTTTCTCTTTTTGTCTTTCTGTGCCATCTTCAGGTACTAGTTGAAGTAATGAAACAATCCCCTTTCCTTACAGTCAAGTGGCTTTCAGCTCCTTTGATGATGTCTCGAACCCCATACCCCTATAATAATGGTAGAGTCAGGGGTGGCCCCAAACCAATTTACCTATTTGAGATGTCTCCATGTGTGGCGTGATAAGATAAGGACCACTAGGGGCCCGCCTTTCTGGATATTCCTCAATGTCCCGGCTATTCACGGAACGTGAGAAGCAGATGATTAATCGTCGAAACCTACTGCTCAAGTCTTCTGAACCCATCCACAAATAGCTAGAAAACATTTTCTTATTTACGACTTTGCTGCGGCTGTACGACATGAGAAAGTTACTTTATGTTTCGGAGTCAATTGATCCCTCGATCAAGTCCTAACTAGAAATATCTTAAGAGAAGAAGTCAATCGATGGACGGGGGAATTGCGTGAATGATGAGACCGGCCTAACCTAAAGTCAAGGCTCTTCCCTCTCTTGATGTGGAGTCCAGTCCCCCGGAGGACAGAATAGCACTTCTTAGTGACTAGGAGCGGAGAGCCCGTTGCACCGAGTTGGCATCCAACAAGTTCGAATTAGAATAGATAGCATCCATGAGGGGCCGTCCCCGAACGCATAAGATAGAAAAAGGACCCCGTAGCCCAGACCCTGCTGAAAAACGATGCAGACATTCTGGAATCAGAAACTGGAAAAAAAACTTTGGTGGACGATTCGGGGCGTATCACCTAGCTAACCTGGAGAAGGAAGGAAGAAAAGTCTTAGCCCCAACGAACTGATTCATGTTCTTGACAGGCTTCTTGACTCCACTGCTACCCACCCTGAGTCGACTATTGATCTGTCGCCCGAGCCCGTTTTCCTTTTGTAGAGCAGGGCACTCTTCTAATGGCTCGCTCTAAAAAATAGACTATCCACAGTATAAATAGAGCCCACGATAGCGAAGGCTCAAAAAAAGATTGAATGAGGTCATTAACAGTCCGGGGTGAGAAGCCAATAGGAAGCTTGCTATTTTTTCAGTTTGTATACGTCAGTCGGTTGCCTATATGCAAGATCTTCATTCCTTTCACCGGAGGCCCTTTCCTGAAAGAGGTCGAATAGTTCCTGTCCCATTCATACTACTGTTGGCCTGCTTCACACCTTCTATGATAGGGGAAATACTTCCGCACGAGTACTAATTTGATTAGCGTCTATACGTGTAGTGTGGTGCTTAGGCCTACCCACCCTATTTGTTCCTCAAATAAGTCGGATTCAGGAGCCCCTATTAATGAACAGGGGAACGGGCAAAAACCTTGGTAGTTTTCAAACAAATCCAATGTTGGGCCAAGCCTTGCGATCTCTTTCTGCATAGAGCTGCCAGCAGGGTTGAGATAATCTCCTTTCGCCCGTTCACTCAGTACTCAGTAGCTGGTCTTTCTGCATGCAAACCGGAATAAGATATAAAATTAGCCTCAGATGCAGGAGAGCTATTGGATGACACCCTGGTTGGGCTCTGGCTTAGTGTGATTAAACTGTGAATCGAGTCAGGAAAAAGATGAATCATAAGTAGGAGGGATAGCGCTTCCTTTTCTCTTTATAGGTCTACTACTTGCCTTACTACTTATGCCTTTTAGCGATAAAAAATATCTCGGCTGCTCAAGAAGTTTGACTAGTTGCTCCTCCGACCCCGGAGCAGGCACACTGACTACTCTGATTGGGCGTGGACTGGGTTCAAAAAGGGGAGCCGCGGGTTCTTTCTTTCCTTGTAGGAAAGGTCCGGATTGCTAGCTCCCGTTCATAGTTTTGCTACAGATGATACACGAGGAATCCCGTTCTTCGTCCTTTTCAGACGTTAGCGCTTGGTTGTTGCCAAACAAACCCAGTTCCGGTGGACGGGGGAAGAAGAGGTCTCGTCCACACCCAGGAAAGAAAAGATCAGATCAGTAACAGCAGACTTCCAGTTCCTTGTTCCCATGAAAGCATGAGCTCATCATCCTTGTTAGAAAAGGAACAAGAAACTCTCTTTATGGGAGGGGAAGGTCATATTCCGAGACCCCGTTAGTAGCGGCGAGCGAGAGCGGATTAGGGTTTGAAGAAAAACAAACACGAAGCTTCGTTCCTCTCCCCCTTCCACTCGGCCTTTCTTCGCTGTGTGAATAAGGTCTTAGTCTGTATTCAACTATATGCTTAACTCATGCCCCAGGAATCCCTAGACACAGATTAGGTGCCCTAGCCCGAAGAAGGAAAGACTTCCTACAGCTAACATGTGTCCAGTCCAGCGGGAACGCGCAGCGCAAACGAACCTGAGCTGCTATACGTCCAGCCTACTACGAGGATCCCGTATCCAGCAACCCAACCTATACAAAGGGCATCAAAGCCCCTTGACTAGGTTGACTGTTTAACAGGATAGTACGAATCCGCTCTTTGACTTAGTTAAGGAAGAATTGGTTCGTGTGGTCTTCCGCTGTCCCTTTCCGCTTCACGCGCCCAGAAGAGATGTGTACTGGCCTGGGCAAGTGAAAGGCCAGCCGAACCTAAGTATCAAAGGGGGGGGAAAAGCCTGGTCAAATGCGAACATTATTATTAGAAAAAGATGCCCTAGGCTAAGATGATGGATCCTTCGGGGGCCTCAGAACCCGGTGAGGGATCTTGGGAATCGAGTGTGAACGAAGCCCAACAAAATGCCCCCGCGGCAGCGGTTGGACTTGCCAGCTTGATCACTTGTCTTATTTACCCTTTTCTTAGCGGGTGGTTTATGTCTGGTCCTTTCGGGTCGCCTGACCTGGGCTGATGGCGCTTCGTAACGGGTCCATAAGAAGTGATCCCATTTTTTTCATCGGGTACGGATAAAGACCAAAGATCTTGAGCGACCGATCCGGCAGAACAACTCAAAAGCGCGAATTGGATGATTCAACAAACAATTCATCAGTTGTTGGCCATCAAATGTATATTCATCCATCTATCAGCTGCGTCTTCTTTAGTGAATGAAAGAGGGACCTTGATAGATTTTTCTATCGATTGAAGTTATTACGCTGGCTAATTAAATCTCTTCCTAACGCCTTTAGGGGCACCCCGCCTGCTTTAGTCTCAAATAGGGCGCAAATTGAGGTGAACAGACTGGACCGAACCTCCCTACGTCAAGAGCTTTTGCCCATGAGCATCATGGCATAGGTAAAAGGGAACGAGGAGGCAAGACAATGGGGTCCGGGAGGCCCTCAAAAAAAGCGATAGAGCAAGAAAGAAAGAAAGGATCAAAATATCATGGGCCGCACGCAAAAAATAGAATTTGCTACAAAAGCCGGCTAACGAGGGTATTCCTGCGTATGAGAACATAGTAATGGAGAAGGTAATAGCCAAAATAGGATTCATTTTGGCTAGAGCGCCCAAATCAGCCTTGCTTGCGTTCTTCACCGGCGCTCGCCAGATGTATCACTCATCCCGCTCCCCACGGAGCATTCCAGGTACAAGTCAAGTTGAATTTACAAAAAAAAATTCAGTGTTAGAAGTATTCAAATCGTAGGAACTTGCTGGCTATTGAAACTATCCTAACTTTTTTAACGGGAACTGAGTTGACTTGCTAGGGGTAGGGCTGAGGTCACCATTGACTCTATTTATTATTATGGTAAATCAGTGTATCAAGATGTTGCCATTTTTAGCCCTTAAGTATTGGTGGGGTTGCCTGAAAATAGAACGGATTTCACTCCAAGTCCTGACAACCAGGTTTGGAAGCAGCAAACCATTCAAATATTTCCTTGAAGAAGCCTTGCAACAGTTTTAGTCTTTAGAATCAAACAAGTATCAACCTTCCGCTGGGGAATCGATCGAGAATATCATCATCTGTTAGGTGGGCCAACCGACCGACCGAGTTGGGCTGGGCGTCCATGTCACAGAACCTTTCTCTAGCCAAGAATCCCATTATTGATCGAATCGGGGCGGATCCTTAAAAGTAAAGAAGAGATACACACTTTGGAATTGGTGGGATTTAGGATGGAATCGGCTGCCCGTCGATTATTGTGGGATGCAATGGACTCTATTCAGAGGACTGTCCTCGCACGTGTAAGATTAGATCGCTTTATCTAAACTAGGCAGGAGAACTTGGCTAACTTTCCTACTCTGATAGCATCTCTGCCCAATGAATGTCAGATGCAAAGCCCCGCACCTCATTAAGATCATATTGGCATACTCTCCCAAAAAAGAAAGAGCAGACCCCATTGAAGACGAGAGTGAGGAATCTATTCAGGAAGCGCTTACCAGCCCCTTTACCGATACCAAGGGGAAGCAGGAATTAGTTTTTTGGGGGGGATAGGCTTGTGAAGAAGCAAGCTTATCCCCGCCCCGACGACTCAGCAGCAGTGCGGAATTGAGTTTCTTGTCTGGTGGATCTGATCTATAGTTAGGGGGTGGAAAGTGAGGAAGAAAGAGATGTAGAAATAGAAAGAGCTTCCGAAATGAAGGGGACTAAACAGGAACAAGAGGGATCCACGTCTGCTTCCGATTCTGTTATTCCGTTAGCCTTAGTTAGTCGTTTAGTCAAAGCCGTACGTATGCCCCTTTCGAATCGTTCTATCATTCAAAGTAGGAGCTGGGGTTGTGGGCAGAGAACGAGATTAGACTAGTCATTGCACTAGTAGCGTCTACGAGCCTCCCGCTTCGGTACCATCTCCTTTTTTACCAGCCGAGCTGCCCTGTCAACCCTTTGCGGCGCTTGCTTCCTAGCTAGAACTCACACAGCACAAACATCATAAATGAGAACTAAGCATAGTCTGACTCCCTAGCGCACAGAGCTGAAGCTGCTATATTTTTTTGGCTATATTAGACGAGTGGAATGGATCGGACCGGAGAGGAATGGAAAGAAAGCCGTTGCTATCCGGCTATCTAGAAATTCAATGTATGAATAAAGGGGCTTTTAAGCGCTTCCCTCGTCTTTGCCTTTGTCGCTGCATAGAGTGATCTTCTTCAATCTCCGAGTTCGAAGGGTAGAACAAGGGAAGGTCAAGGCTTTCCTCTCATTACTCTTTCCACGGCAAAGTCAGCAGGATATCAACTCATTTTTCCCATTGCATGCGACAACTAGTCGAGAAAAAAGGGAAGAAAGCCTAAGCGAGCGAGACAAGAAGGAATGTTGGAGTAAGGTCTTCTGGAAACCTTTTGAAGTGGGCAAACCAAGTCAAAGAAAGAAGCAATCCCTTGGGTGCTGGAACCAGCAACTGGGCAGAAGCAAAGGCCATGCTTTTTGGCCTTAAATGGTGGTCCAAGATCCATCAAAAGCTCATAATCCAAGGACCCTTTACTTCGTAACCTTCAACCAAGCCGGGAAGGGGCTGAGACTTAGGATTCGAAGACCAAGTCAGAGACTACTAGACGTCTCGCAGAGCGACTCTCAACGAGGCCCCCCTCCTATGTTGTAAAAGGGAAGTGCAGATCTTTATCTTTCTGCAACACTCTTCCGACTTGATGCCGCCCCTGAATCCGCAAGTACCGGCTTGATTACCCCCTAAGATAAGAGGAGGATATAGAAGCAGATTTAGCTGCAGGTAGGAGCGAGTCTACCCTGCAAAGCGGCTTCTCGCTTATCCCCATTTTCCAATAAGGAGATCCGACGGGAAGAAGTGGCATTTGGAAGTGTTGCTGACTTAACATTTAGGTTTCGGCATAAGATGTGGATTGAGTCCAAGTTCTGGAGAAAGAGGGGGCCTTTTTTCATCTTTCCTACGATCAAATTCTTCATATCCGAAGCGCAGGAAGGATCTGACTAGAAAGTCATCTTGCTGATGCGATAGTCCTCTGGGTATGGCCACATTCGTCTCGACAATAGGATAGGGAAAGTCTTTTTTGGGACACATAGGCTATTACAGACGCATCAAAAAAGACTTTTCGAAGCGCTGCCCGGCGCTGCTATTGGCATAACAATCGGTACACCATAGGTTAGCCCAATCCAGTCCTCTCGTACTAGGGTTGAAGCTCATATTGAAGCTCGTCGGTCAAGAAGTTGCATTCCGCTAATCTCACTTTGTTCGAGTGGCTTGGTCCTCTGACAAGGACATCTCTTTCTCTGCTTTAGTGCAACGATGGCAACTAAACACGAGGGTTGCGCTCGTTGCGGGACTTAACCCAACACCTTACGGCATCCATTTAGACTGACCTGGCTCTGGCTTAGAAGACGGAATTTCATGAGTCCTAGCATTAGTATGAGTTCGTTGACCGCGTAAGGGCGATCCATCTTGATGACGAATTCCACGATAACAAGAAATAGAAAACTCCTATCTTCCTTTCATTACGGTATTTCTGAACAAGTTCCTGGATAAGAAGCCTAAAGGTTTTCTTCTTGATGAGATCGATATTGATGATAGTGACCTTGATACGGAGCAATGGCTTGACCGGGTCTCTGTGTTCTGCCAACAGGACCTTTGTTCGTTAGCTGCACCTCTCTATGAGTTGGGCTACATAAAAGATCCTTTTCTACTAAAATGGATGTAGGCTTAACTAAAGCCCAATGCAGGTTGAACTCTATGGAATCTAAGCAAGGCCATACGCCCGTTTGGCTCCTCGCGGAGTATAGCTCACATCCAAACATCTGATTGGGGAACGGGAGCCTCTGGCTTCGTCCGTTCGTCTCGCCACAACACAAGCTGTGGTATAATCTGTCTATACCTCACTCGGTTCAGTAAATAAAGAAGGTGGTAAGACCCTTGCAGAGTTCCCCAACAGCATAGAGCTTGGGAAGCTCCATAAGTAGCGACCTGCACGAATGGTGTAACGACTGCCCCGCTGTCTCCGACATGGACCCAATTGGTGAACTTGAGAATGTCGAGTTATTGTTGTTCATATTGTCTGAAATCCATTTTCAACCCTTGCGAATCCGGAATGGCAGCAATCGACTTATTTCTGTCTTACAGCTTTCTTGTAGTATGCCCCCCTTCTTAGAATTAGAACCCATTGAGGGGGGCCTCGGCCCGGGAAGGGGAGAGTGGCCGAGTGGTCAAACATTGATAATTACTTTGCCAGGTTCTAGGGAGGCTACTCTTCGTTTTTGTCGATCGATCCGCTTTCCCTCATTCCACTCGTCCAGCCCTCTTCAACCCTAGCTTTCGTCTCTCAGTGTCAGTGTCGGCCCAGCAGAGTGCTTTCGCCGTTGGTGTTCTTTCCGATCTCTACGCATTTCACCGCTCCACCGGAAATTCCCTCTGCCCCTACCGTACTCCAGCTTGGTAGTTTCCACCGCCTGTCCAGGGTTGAGCCCTGGGATTTGACGGCGGACTTAAAACTCGAAACACAGTAACCTGTAATACTCTTTCTGAGAGCCACAATTGTGGAGTGTGGTCTTTACGATCTTGTCTTCACTCACCGATTCCTTTAATAAGAGGAATGCCCGGAATGCTTGGTACCCTTTTTCTTGCTACTGGTTTATTCCTGTCCCACTTCTGCTTTCCTCACTCCCCGGCTTGCTTGCGTAGTAAAAGAGTGCTTTCCAAGGTTAGGGTTGGTGGGGCCTTATACCCGAATTAATGGAATTCATTCAATGCGTAGACAGATCGGGGTCGAAATTGGTATGGTACCTAGAAATATCATAGGAGAAGAAAGCATTACTTCCGAGCTCTGCTCTGTCTTTCAAACTCTTTGTAAAGAAAGAGGGCTACTTCACGAGCCGCTACTAATAATCGAAAAGGTTCACAGCGAGTTCAGTCTATAGTGACAAAGGGAACGTTTCCGCCGGAGCCATGGAAAAAGAGGATTTCTCCCTGCCGCTCAAGCGGGATCAGATCGGGCTGTTCACCGGGATAGAAGGCCGGTCCCAACCCGTCTACAAAATGGGGCTAGTGTTCAGTCTTGGTTGGTTCCACCTCTTTGCAGGGTGATGACACCAGTAGCTGTGGAGCACAGATGACCGTCTTAGGAATCCCATCCCTAACGAGCTAGAAGTTAAATAAGTGCTCTTAGCCTTTTTCTTGACAGTAGGGCTGGGTCTGCGAGTGAAACCCCAAAACCTCAAATCCCCTAATGCCTATCAAATAAGAGTCCTACCGAGGATCCGGTGTCTAAGGTGTCTAGGATTTCTCCCAAAAGTAAGTCGAGCTTCCTTTTCAGCCCTCTCACTTCATTCGAGCTGAATTACATCCTCCCTCTCACCTGAACTGGTCGAGAGAGATGAACCCGCACCACATTTTTTCGAATCGAAAGCCCCAATTAGAGATGGAATTCCAGAACCTAAACAACTCAGTTGAGAGCTCCGTGACTGGTTCAAGGGAAGGTCAACCAATGATTGATAGGCCATTCCCTCCCTATCCGTCTCTTGATCCCTCATTCCACGTGGCTGTATATTTTTTATCAAATTGATTCCTAACAGGAACAGGATTGGCAAATGGGTGGTCCGGGAACAACAACGAGAGAGGGCTCGTAGCCCCCCCCTCCTCAGATCTAAAAGGAAAGGAAGGAGAATAAGGGAAGGTGCCAAGTAGCTGATTGCACGACTGCGGGGAGGGTCCTTTTAAGTAGATGACTCGTCGGGCGTAGACGGGTGAGGCCCACAGTTCTAATAGGTTTTCACTTGAGCTTTCCGTAATTTTGGGAATCCCATAAAGATTATGACCTGGATCAGATCGATTCTTTTTTGAATCTACAGGAGGTTAAAGCTTTGAGAGAGATGGGAGAGATATCTTTTTGCCACCAGATTGTTGGACTGGCACCACAGACGAGAAGCTTTTACGTATTACGGACCGCTCTTAAAGAAGACGTTCCGGGGGGAAGAGTTAGAAGTATGAGTTCCGTTCCTATTATAGCATTAGCCGCACTTGGGCCAAATCATGCGGGTAAGTGCCCAAGAAATTTCATACTAGCTATCGCTTCCTGGGCCCAAAGCAGTGCAGTCTTTCCTGGCCAAATCAAGGATTTGGGGCTTCTTGCTACGCTTCGGGAAGAATCAAAGTTTTTCTCCTCTGCAAAGCTATCAATGCTTTATTCAAGATCTTTAGCAGTCACCTTCCTTCGTAGAATGGAGTCAGGGAGTGAGGGCATTATTTGTGAGAGTTCGGCCATTTGAAGAAAAGACATCGGATTATACAAAGGTTCAGCCACTTGACTGTAAGGAGAGGGGGCTTGGCTGGTACCAGGCTCTAAAAGAGTTTTCTTCGAGCGAGCGCGAACCCTTTCGGAACTGGTTAAGAATGGGCGCCACTATCCCAGCCCGGATCCAGCCAGGTTCTATTGATCATGTCCCCTGGTTGGGCGAGTGGCTGTCGTCCAGGCATTTCCCCCTCTTTCATCACCATTGAAAGCGCTTTGTCCCGCCTATCAGAACCGCTTCCACCTCTGGGACTTCGGAGAGCTTGCAGCCAATACAACCACAACCTAACTTGCACGAGATTCAACAACCGACGCGACGGGAAACCGGCCACTAGTTACAAAGCTCCAATAAGGAGGCGATGCGACGATACTCACCTCAGCCTCTCTGGCGGCATTAGTTACCAGTCCTTAGTTTTTGGACAGGACAGGTGGGAACCAGGAGGTAACGCGTCTGTTAAAGCAATCGGGCAAATGCGTGTATACTAGCTTACTAGCTATAGCGATAGCAGAACACCTTTGGGCTGCTCCGGAGCGCTGGCCCTGGCGATTGCATGGTTTCTTCAATTCTGCATTTCTGAATCGTCAAACATGATGGCTCCTTCGGGGGCCTCTGGCTCAGGATCAGGTGAGGGCGCTGGAGGGAGTCGCTTCCGCTGGGCTTCGCCCCGACCGAGACCTAGATGGCAACCTAACCGAGTACGTCATAATTGTCCCTCAATCACCTGAGCTAACCGACCAGTTGCTAACGGAACCCCTGTGTAAGCCCCTAGTAACGTACTAAAATAGGGACCCACAGCAGATTCAAAATAATTGAACTTCCTAGCCTTTTTTATTCAAAGAAGGCAAAGAAGGAGTTTTTGGCTCAAGCAGTAGGTCCTTCGACCCTCAAAGCAATACGGTATGCTCCTTCTATGCTGTCCAGAAAAGGCCGATCACGAACGCTACAGGTGTGGGAGCGATCCTGGTCAGGGAATATTGTTTGCATGCTGTGATTCATTTGATTTCCTCTAATCACCCTCAAGCACAACTGATCCAACTGAAGCCCAAGGTAAGGGAGGAGCGTCATGGCTAGAGGTCGACTTTTTGGCGAAGCCAAGTCAATTTCGGGCCACCAAACCCTGCAACTGAGCAAAGGCCATGCTTTTTGGCCTTAAATGGTGCGTGAAGTAGTAGGCATCAGATTCTTGGCAGAAGTTTTCTCTTTTGCTGATTTAGCAACAGAAATGGTATCTGATACTGATACCATTCTTATTCAAACTGTTGCTACCTCCAATTCCCTGTATGTTCGATAGAGCCAAAGATTCCCCCCACTGATCGGAGTACGCCGATTACCCCCCGAACCGTACAAGATAGTTACCACCTATCATACGGCTTTTGGGATCTTGAGACCTTTGTTTTGGGGCCTTCTCCTTTGAATTGGCTCGGCCACGTAGATCTTCTATTTCGCCGGAATTCGTTGATTGCTCCGTACGAATTTACAATGGAAAAACTCCTGTTCGTTGTAAGATTACTGAAGGAAAGGTTGGTCATAAATTTGGAGAGTTTGCTTCTACACGGAAACGAAGACCTTCGAGAACAAATATTGGACCGGGAAGAAAAAGGGGGAAAAAGTAAAGTCTAAGCGCTTCCCATTCTTACTTCTGTAGGTTTCCCGGTAATAGGGATATCTGCGAGGCGCAAGACGATTCCACATATCGAGGTCGGAATGGGATCGGGTGTTTTCACGTCTTACCGTAGTGCCCGGTTTGTCTTGATTTCCGATTGATGAACAAGAAGGAAAATGGAACAATTGGATTTTGGACTCGCCGGGCAAACAACCCTCCTCCAAGAAGAATTGTGCTATGCCCCCACGATCCCTATAGAGCGAAAGAGCTGCCTGGTGATCCCTAGGTTGCAGCACGTCCGGTCGTTAACTCCTCGCGCCGCTGCCGCCGTTTCTAGGACCATCCGGAATCAGTATCGTTAATTGGCAATTTCTCTCTTGTGCCATTAGCGAATCCCTTTAGAGGAGTCGCCTAGAATATAGTCTACGTCACTCTTTCTTGGCTAGTCTAGTAGACTATATTCGCCCGTGGAGGTGAGTGGAGGAAGCTGTGAAGCTTCTAACTCTAATTACCAACCTCCGTACGCCATTCGGATATCAGCAGTTTCTGTCCTAAGGCAAGCTCCTGCATCTCTAGGGATAAAGGCATCTTTTTTTTTCTGCCTTCTCCTTTCGCTCAAGCGCCCGGAGATAGAGGAAAATAGAAAGATATGGACTTTCAATCAAGATTTTCCTTGCAAGCCGATTCCCCAGCTCCTGAATAGGTGGAACATGTTTTATGGAATTGAACTCTTTATTCCATATTTCTTTTCTTACTGATTGAATGAAGGTAGAGAGAGGAATATTCGATCAAAACCCTTAGTCCGCGGCGGCTTTCAAGCTTACCTTATTATTAGAGAAAGGTTTGGAACGAAGTAGCTCGCCTAAAAGGAGAGGTACGAAGTCACTCGACTGAAAGGAGAAGTTCTGAAGTTTAAGGATTAATTTCTACCAGGTGATGTCGAAGCGGAATTCACGACGACTGAAACGACGCGAAAAATCCAGACCCGTAAAGGAGAAGGGCCGGTGGGGGGCATTTGGGAAAGTCGGGCCGTGTCAAGTTGAATATGAATAAATGAATGCAGCCTCAACCAGAGAGATCAACCTGCGCCTTTGAGTTGAGGCCGCTGGCGGCGCAGAACGAACTAATCCGCGACCAGCAAGTTTTCCGAAAGCGAACTGAATGGTCTGGGAAGCAATCCTTAAACTCATGTTCCTCCTTGATAGGGTGCAAGGTGTTCTGCTATCGCCCTTCCTTTTTGGTTACATACGTGATGTCGAATTCAGACAGAAGCAGTAACCATC